>JAYJMF010000066.1:1808478-1821406 GCA_036873715.1 Salvia sclarea
TTATATGTGGCATCTTCTATTGCATTCGTAGATAATGGACATGTGGCAAGAGATTTAAGCATTATATAAGGAAAATATAGACTCGTAGCTTTTGAAATCAACATTATTTTATATATTACTCCCTTCGTCTCATCCTTCTTGTCTTGCTTTTCTTATTGAGCCGTCTCATTTCTTGTCCCATTTCCTCTTTCGGCAAACATTTATTCACAAAAAGCATGTAGGTTTCATGTGGTCCTCACCATCTCACACTCATCATGCTTTAATGATCTCCGTATCCAAAAGAAATGAGATAAGAATAATGGGACGGAGTGAGTAGCAAATTAGTATACAATTTTTTACTTTAAAATTAAAATCCTTGAATTTTTCAATAATTCAAACTTCCTAATTCCTGTCATTCGAGCCCTTGATTCGAGAAATCAAATTTTTGGGGCATGTTTTGACCTTGGGTCCTAGGCCCCACAACTGTTTGATAAAATGTCGTGACCAACATGCGCTTCTATACCTTTTCTTGAAAATCCTTATTTAGGGCTAAGTTTTGTTTTCAAGGTGGTGATGTTTCAGCCAGGACTTTTCACAAACACATACACCACAGGAACCTCTGTAATTCAGTTTGGACATATGTCAAATAGTTGGTGTGCAGTACAGAGATTGTTGATTCTACTTCACAATATAAACTAAATTCGTTCTAACTAGATTAGTAAATGTCTCCATTTAAAAGTAAAAAAAAAAAAAAAAATGTATATACCATTTCTAATGTATTCAACTTATTCTATAAGCTCTGGTGCCATAAACCAGTCAAGCAGAGTGTACAAAACTCATTATTGTCTAATTTTAAATTTGTGAAATTAAACAATTATCTCCGACATTTCCCGCATCCGAATGATCATCGTAAATGATATATTTCTAATTTTTTCTTTGAACTTTTCTTGAATATTTTGTTTGATGTTGTCTGTGGAATTAGTTGTATAATAATGAAATGGTAGTTTTATCCTTAGCTCTTTTATATGAGTGGAATCATTCCTCTTAAGCATTTCATCGAACAGTTTTCGGGCATGTTTCGATGAGAAATGGTAGCAAATCCATAATAATAGTTTCATCAAGATCGATCATCGATATACCAGCTTTGCAATGGCAATAATCTGAAAATCTGCACGGTTATTGAATAAGTCCCAATCATAAATCTTGATAATAAGCCATAGCTCTGTTCGAGTTATACATACAAACCTCTCATCAATTTATGCCCGTAATTAATTGTTCGATCAAAATTATTGTAACATAAATGAACAACTAAAGATGTAAATGGGCTAAAATGATCTGTCAAAATGCTGCGCCACCAAAATGTTTGTTTATCAGCTGGCTTCACTGCATGAGATGTTAGTAACGTGTGATTATCTACAGAAAGTTGGTGTGATTGTGAGTCATACGTGCTGCTTATGTGAATGTGGGAGTGAGGACTTAGATCACCTCTTCTTTGGTTGTGAAGGTTGTGGTGATATTTGGAAGAGGGTTACTTAGTGGTGTGGGATAGCAAGACAGGCCTATGGCTGGAGCAGAGAGAAGCAATTTATGAAAACTCAATATTCCACAAAGAGTGGGAAGCAAAAAATGTATAGATGTGTTTTGTCCATTGTGTCACAATGCAAGAGTATGGTGGCTTGGTGTAGTCTTCGTGATATGAAATTAGCTCGTTTCATTGTCTGATTCGGTTAGCTCTTTTGTTTGGGCTGGTTTGTGGTGGGTGTTGGGTTTTGGTTAGCATGTGTTATGTACGTATCTTACTTTGGTAAATGAATAAAATATTATTTACCAAAAAAAAAGGAAAAAGATATAAATGGGCCTCAACAAGTCTATATATTACTATGTCAATTAGGTCTTTGGGCCGAGAATTTAGCTTTTTCTTATAGCCCAGATTTCAAATGATAAATGTCTAAGAAGATATTAAAGACTACGTCTTTCAAAGCGATAAATGCCAGAAATTATGGCAATTGAATAACTAAAAGTTGAAAGATTAATTATGGATTAATTTAATTATTTTAATAATTATTTGCATGAAATAGCCTAGTTTAATCATCCAAAAATGCCTATGATATGCAAACGTTAGAGTGGGTGAAAAAAAAGTGCAAACATAGAATTTTCGGTGACATTGTCTCCACTCTCTCCATATCATAGGAAAAGAGTAAAACAAAAAATTTAAATGTAAATCAGAAATTGAGAATTAGATACGAAATTGGGTGTTTAGCCGCTTTGTAAGTCATCACAAAGTCATGGTCACGTGGCACCCTATTATTGGGTGCCACTTAATTATATACAATATAATTTATAAATATTAATGATTAAAAATTATTAAAATTTAAAAAGATCGTATATCTATTTGCAATTTGGTACATGTATTTTTAATTTATGTTACTTCTTGAAATTTTCGTTTTATGATCAAGTAAATTATGAGTTTTTAAATGTACATGATAATTAATTTTATCTTCAAATGAATTTTAAAAATAATTTATTTTCTCTATTTTTAAAATTTTGTAAATATATTCAAAACTATTATGGTTAATATAAGACAAAAAATAAAATAAAATGAACAAATATTTAGGTCAAGTGAGTTTTATTAATGGGACTAGAAATAAGATGAAGATTGAGTTACGCATATATACATAGAGAAGAGAAATTAATATTTTAATTGAAAATTGTGTTAGTGGAAAGTGACTTATAGGAGCGTTTGCACAACCGTTTGTCAATATCTAATACTATATGTTTGTGAGCGTTAGAAAGTAAGTTAAATAAAATAACTATAACAAGTTTAGTCGTTTTTTGCTGTAAATATTAAGGACGTTTTTCTCTTTGTTACTTAATTCAAAAAATAAACAGAACCCCTAGAAAAAAGACATATTGAAATAAATGCTTATCATTTTGCTAAATTAATCTAAACACAATCACTTCACGTTTATCATTTATGTTATGTTAATCATGGGAAAAACTACCTCATGTTGTCATCCAAAGTCCTAGGTAATTTATTGCACTCTTATCTACGTACGTCTCTTAATTTATAAAAGTGGGCATAAATAACAATTTTCGTACATTTGCATCATCGTAGAGAGGAAATGTTCAATTTCAACCCCAATTTTATTTGAAAAATAGCAGATTTCACTATCATAAGATTTGGACCAATTATGTCCCTATGATTACTAATTTCCTCCACCCTTATGATTTTACTCGATGAAAAATATGGATTTAACATTTTTACACACACTAAACTACAAATGAAGTTGAAAATTATCGGGCACCAACTTACTAGGGGTTAGTATTTGGATTTTCAATTCGAATTTTTGCTAAAAATTAAACTATATTTTTTATTGAAAAAAATCCAAATCGAAAAATTTTAAAGTTTAGAACCAAATTTGAACTAAGAAAACTCGTTATCTACATTTGTCTCTATTAACGGTTGTTAATTAGTAATCATTTATAATAGGAGATTAGCGAATTTTAAATAAAGCTTATGAGTGAAATTGAGCCGCCTTTTTTTCTCAAATATAAGTAGCAATTAGATACCCGAATTATTAAATCTAATTTAAGTCCTTTATTTAATCTTACGTTTTATTTTATTAATAGACACAATGTAAATTACGGATAACACCAATTATCCATACATATTATCTATTAAGGCTCCGTTCATTCAAGGAAAACGGTGAAAATTCAATATTTCCCATATTTTCCATTTTTATCTCATGTTTAGTAGGGTGGATAAATTTCCCTGATTATGAGGGAATGTTTTTCTCGAACAGCATTTTTTCCATCATTTTCACTCAAATCTTGGATAAAATTATCATGACTGAGGGATGTGATAAAATTATCAAGAGGGATAAGTTTCTTATCTATCAAAGAGAACATAAGATAAAAAAGTGGGGACCACCAAAATGTGATAAAATTTTCCCTTGTTTTCTTGTCCTTTATTTTCTAGGGATAAATTTTCCTTGAAAGAGAATGGAACCTAATAAACTACGAAGTAATGCCGCCATGAATTAATATATATGTTGTAGTTGTACAATAATCATATATATAATTAATTATTACTATTGAATTACGAACATTATCTATAATCATTATGTAATTTTCTTTTTAAGGAAAATTTTATAGATAATCATATATTTTTGCCATATTGGTCTATGTCTAGACTCTAGTAGACTAGTACTTGATGACGAAGACAAATCTCATTGCAAATTATTTGGACATTATTAATTGTGGAGAAATTTGTCGGTGGTAATAAGCTAGTATCGAATGTCAGCCCATATATTGTATAAAGTTCATTTTCGTGAACCAGTCGAGAACTCCATATATTTTTATTTCTCAAGTAAAATTTTTGAAAGTTTGGTCACCAGAAAATTTGGTAAAGCTTACATCGCATAAATATTAAATATAGTTATAATTGAGTTTATATGTTACTAGTATTAATATGGAAAAATACAAGATGTATGACAATGATGCAAAACGATTTGGATGTGATTGCTCATCTTATCCACCATTGATCACAATCACATTAATTTGTTTTCAAAATTTGACGTCTTAATCTGTCAATCATGTATAGTATTTAAATAAATTTTGTCTTATGTGTGTCGCAAACTATATAGAAATATATAAATAAAGAGAGCTGGCAAAATGTCGAGCCTATATTGGAAAGGGTGTTATTTAAATATTATATCCCTTGACAAAATCAATATTTTGATTTCATTTCATTTATTTATATATAGCACGAGATGTATGTATGAATTCACCTTAACACACATTTTAAACGGGAAATATACCTTTATTACGTCTCGAAGTTCGATTTCTTATATTAAAATAATATCTTTTAGATGTCAATTTCAAATTTAATCTTTTACATTAAAACGACATCGTCCGTTCTGATATTTAACCTAATTTATTTTACCATGATCCAACTCATCCTCCAATAGTCCAATATAACACATAGAATTTCGGTCTAAAATTGAATATACAACTTGATAAATTTAGTTCAAATGGCTAAGCTTATACAATAAAAAATTATCATTTGTGAAGTCTTGGTTCAAATATCACCTACGTACAGTTTTTTTTTTACCTTTGTATGAGTAGTTGTCATTCTTTTATGGATTTAATGGTTCTGCTTATACATACGGTGTTGGAATTTAAAATTATTATGTTATATGAAAATATTATTTATCATTGTAAAAAAAATTGAGCATCCGAAAATAATGATAAAGATATGATAGTTAAAAATATTGTGTATATATTTAAATTAGAAATTAATTGTAATATATCAATACTTAGAGATAATTAAAATTTAAAACTTTTTCCATAATTCTAAAAACATTAACTTTTCCCATTTTAATCATATGTATGCACCGGCCGGAAAAGAAAAAGTTAAGAACAAGAGAAAAAATTACAAAAATGTCGCGATCAACATATGTTGCATGTGATCTTATTTTAATCCTTTTCTTGTGGCTCTTTTATAATAGTGCAATTATTTTATTTTTATTTTATTAAGAGCGACACGTGGTGGTGGGCCAGGGGTGGGTGGGTGGGGGTGTTTTGGCTAATATATGCGGCATTTTGCGGCATCAATGCTGAGTCATAGCTTATTTCATCACACATCAAATTTTATCTTATTTATTTATTTATTTATTTATTACAAAATTTTGCCTTTGATAATTCCTCAGAAGAGAAGCTTCGCACAGAGTGAGAAACACAAATTGAGGAAATGGATTTCAGCCAAAATCACGATAATGTAAGATTCCTCTGTTTTCCTTTGCTTTTGTTTGTGTTGAATAGAAATTTATGTCTACTGTTTGTTTGGATAAGAATTTTAGTAAAAAGTAAATAATCATGTGAAATGTTATTATTTTACCTCTATAAATTTGAGAAGACATGGTTTAGAACTAGTGAAACATAATGAAGGAATATATTTTGGAATTTTTAGAGAAAAAAGGGTAAATTTGTAAGTACAGCTGAGGAAAATCATGACTGAATATTCAAATGGAATCAAGCCTTAATTTGGAGATGTAAATTGGAATAAGCATTTTAAATTTTGTAAAAATATTAAGTACACTCGAAAGGAGTTTAGAAATGTTGAATGTTTAGTGATTCTATGGTTCATGATTTGAGTTCTTGAAAGCTAAAGATTGGATTTTTTTTTCCCCTAAGTAGTGAAATCAAGCATAATTTTGATTAGAACTTCACAATTATAAGCTTTTCTCCAAAATTCTCAAATTTGGTGAATGTTTATTGATTCTATAGTTCATGATTGAATTCTTGAAAGATAAAGATTGAATTTTTGTTCCTTACTAGTGAGATCAAGCATAACATCGATTACAACTTCACAATTGAATGATTGATTATAACTTTTTCCCCAAATTTCTCAAATTTGGTTGATAGTTTATTGATTCTATAGTTCATGATTGAGTTATTGAAAGCTAAAGGTTGAGTTTTTGTTCCTTAGTAGTGAAATTAGGCATAATTTTGATTAGGACTTCACAATTAGCTATAAATTTTTCCCCAATTTGTTTGTTGTTTGGCTTAGGACAAGAAGAAGGCAATGAAGCAATCAATGCTGCTATGCTGCAAGGTCTACATTTCCGAATCAAGGAACGAGGCGGCCCTTGATCTGATTGAACGGGCTGCTAGGCGCGACGGGGAGACCGTGATTGTGAACAAGTTCAAGGACGATGATTACAATCGAGTACGATACAATCTCGTGTCCTATGTTGTCCACGATAGCTTGGGGTGTCCGATCTACACGCCTCTGCAGCAGAGTGTCGTGGCCATGGCCGAGGCTGCTTACGGGGCCGTGAACCTTGAGGCCCACAGCGGGGCCCACCCCCGGCTGGGCGTCGTGGATGACATTGTTTGCCACCCGTTGGCCCGGGCTTCGTTGGATGAAGCTGCCTGGCTTGCTAAGACCATTGCCTCGGATATTGGGAGTAGATTCCAAGGTTGATTCTTGAAATTGTGGTTGAATCTTGCAATTGTGTCTAATGATGCTTGAATCTTGGAGTTGTGTCTATAGATGGATGCCTTTTGCGATGAATCTTGAAAATGTGCTTAAAATTGTGGTTGAATCTTGATATTGTGTCTATATATTAGAGCCTTTTAGTGATTTGAATCTTGAAAAATATGGTTGATTCTTGAAGAAGAATTTGTTGGTTTTTATTTGGAAAAAAAAATGTTGGTTGAATCTTGCAGTTGTGTCTAATGATGCTTGAATCTTGGAATTGTGTCTATAGATGGATGCCTTTTGTGATGAGTCTTGAAAATGGGCTTAAAATTGTGGTTGTATCTTGATATCGTGTCTATATATTATAGCCCTTTGGTGATTTGAATCTTGAAAAATGTGGTTGATTCTTGAAATTGTGGGGTTTTATTTGGAAAAGAAAAATGTTTGGTTGAATCGTGCAATTGTGTCTATTTGTTTGAAGCATTATGATGCTTGAATCTTGGAATTGTGTCTATAGATTGATGCCTTCTTGTGATGAATCTTGAAAATGTGCTTAAAATTTGTGATGAATCTTGAAAAATGTGGTTGAATCTTGAAACATTTTGATGGTTAAATCTTATAGTTGTGTCTATTTCTTGAAGCCTTTTGTGATTGGAATCTTGAAGTGTCTATTTGTTTGAAGCATTGTGTGATGTGTTTTCGTATTTCAAACCGATGCAGTGCCCGTGTACCTATACGGTGCAGCTCACCCGACGGGGAGGGCGCTGGAGGCCATCCGGCGCGAGCTCGGCTTCTACCGGCCCAACTTCATGGGCAACCTGTGGGCCGGCTGGGCCCAGCCGGAGATTCTCCCCGAGAAACCCGATCAAGGGCCACAATCTGTGTCGCCAGCTAGGGGCGTCGCGATGGTCGGGGCACGTCCGTGGGTTTCCACCTACAACGTCCCGATCATGTCCACAGACGTCTCAGCCGCGAGGCGGATAGCTCTGATGGTGAGTGCCCGGGGCGGAGGCCTCCCCACGGTGCAGACGCTCGGGCTCGTTCACGGCGAGGAGTCGACCGAGATCGCGTGCATGCTGCTCGAGCCGAACCAGATCGGGGCCGACCGGGTTCAGAAACAGGTGGAGCTGCTGGCTGCAGGAGTTGGGCTTGATGTGGAGAAGGGATACTTCACTGATGTTCCACCAGAAATTATCATAGAGAGATACATGAAATCAATTTCTAATGATTCTTCTTGAAATGGTTTGTATCAAGCAAATTGAGATGACACAAATGGGAATTTGTGTAGTGTAATGTAATGTAATTATGTATGTATTTTCTTGCTTTACTTTCTAATGAAAATGGATTGCATTTGCATATCAAGATTCAAGACTTGGTTCATTAGCAAAAGGGTTATCAGCATGTAAATTACTGAACAATTTAATCTACCTATAAATTATTTAACTATTAATTTTTCATTTTTCATTTTGCTACCGATGAAGATTTTGACTAAAAATAACAAATATCTAATTTCAATACGACGTCATTTTAGCCATACTTAATCATGTCCCGTCAATTTTTTAGCGTTCCAAAACAACATTACTTAAGCCAAAATCTTAAACAAAAGTAAAATGAGAAAATAATCAATAGTTCAGTAAAACGAAAGTAAAATGAGAAAAAAGAAATCAATAGCTCAATAATTACAAGCAGGTTTTAAAATTGATACGTGAAACTAGAATTTGATGAGTAGCTCAGTAATTTACAGGCAAATTTTAAAATTGGTAGGCAAAACTAGAATTTGATAGAAGTTCGGTGATTTAAAGGCTAATAACCCTTAGGAAAATAGAATAACAGTAAAAGTTTGACATAGAAAACATGATCTACTATTATACATCAAGTCAGTAAATTTGAGGTAACAAACTCATGTATCAAAAATCCCACTTCAAACGTTGGAAAATTTGCAAAGGGGCTCAAGAATGCCTACCCCTCCCACCACCATAACGCCCACGGCCTCTGTGATGCCCTCTTCCACCGCCGCCACGGCCGCCGCCGCCGCCACGGCCGCCGCGGCCTCCGTTGAAATTGAAGGCCGGAGGCGGCGGCTGCGCTCCTCGACTATCTTGGGATCCCTGCGGCTGCCCTCCTTGCTCTCCGCCGCCATTCAGATGCGGCGGCGGGCCTTGCTGGCCCTGCATCCCGAACTGCGGCGGATTCATCGAGCCGCCTTGCTGGCCCTGCATCCCAAACTGCGACGGATTCATCGAGCCGCCTTGCTGGCCTTGCATCCCAAACTGCGACGGATTCATCGCGTTCTGATCCATCGACCAAGGTGGGATCATCCCGCCAAGATTTGGCAGTCCGGCCATCGGGTTGAAGTTTGGTGGCATCCCGGGAATCATACCGATCGGCTGCTGAAACGGGGCACCGGTTTGCAGAGGCGCCGGGTAAAGGTAAGGTATATTCTGCTGCATCCACAGCATCCCATTTGGTGGCAGCCCAGCAAAAATGTTTGCGTTTTGTTGCTGCTGCTGCTGTGGGAACCCGTTGTTCCAATTTCCATTTGGGACCGGAAAGGCTGGCGCTTGAGGTGGATGTTGGAACGGAGGAGTCGGGCCTTGATCACCGACGAAGCCTGGCCTAGATCCCGACGGGCCCCGCTGATGATTGTCTTGGTTTACTGATGTTCCGACCTGAGGAGTTTGTGGTGTGGAATCGCGGTTATTATTCCAGTTCCCGTTCCCGTTCGCATTCTGATTCTTGTGCTGCCGTTTCTCCTTCCTCTTGTTTCCGGGCTTCGAGTCATTAGTGCCCCGTTTCTTCATCTTCAGCATCCTCCGGTACTCGGCCTCTTTCTCGTCATCAGAGAATTCACCGTCCTCGGACAGCTCCTCGTCGTTTTCATTGGAGGCATCGTACCCTTTCTGGTAGATATTCTTGTTGTTGAGCACGTGGTCTGCAAACTCTGCAACGAACGAGATCAAGGTGCCTTGTTGGATCCCGGTGGGGACTTCGCTCTCGGAGTTGTATCTGACGATGTAGTATGGGTTCTTGACGGGCCCGAAGATCTCATCAATGATCCCGAGCGGTGATCTGCTCTCGGTGATCCAAAGAATTGAACCTTCGTTGAGAGGGTTGTGTTTCTCGACCCCTTCCACGATTACTTGGGCACCGATCATCTGTTCAATGTTAATGATGCCAATTCAGTCCATGAATACCAAATCAAGAAAACATTATCAATGAGTGCAAGATATAGCAAGGAAGTTTTACCGACAAAATTGTCCCAACGGGAAGGGTTTCATGGTGTGGTTCCAAGGTCACATCGACAGACGGAACTGGAGGGAGATCCTGCACAATAAGAAAGATAAAAGACGAGGAACATAAGCTTCGTATCCACGTTTGGGAGCAAATACAACTACAGGAGTTCATAAAGCACTTATTGTGACAAGATCAGGCAAAACCATGAAAATAAAATGCATCATTAACTCATAAGATGACTACTACACGAGACGTTACAATGTTATAAGAAACCAAACTTTACATGATAAAGGCATGTGCAAAACTTAGACCTCTATTCGAGCTTTACAACTATATCATTTCATCCTCCCTCTCACTTGAACAAGGGGCATAGCATTAGCTTCAATTAATCAAATTATAGCTCAAGTGACTAATGTGGCACATTGCAAAAATGGCGTTACCTCCTATTTTCGCTACATGAAACGAAGATGTCACATAAAAGTATATCTATGACGCATCAAATGGATTACAACAACTTTTGCTTCTTTCTCAAAATGTGTTCAACAATACCTTCATTACTCAATAACGGATCACCCTTTAACATCTATTTCTTAGTTCAAGTTAACTCCAAAAATTTGAAGTGATTAACATTTCATAAATTAGGCAACATTAAACCACCATTTTGCAATAAACAAGATATGCAATCATTCCTATTCTTATATGCAGCTCATGCCTTCATGATCTATACAAATTGCAAGAGCTTAAACCAAAAAATCGACCACAATTTAGAGGCAAAATCACAAACCTTGAGCTCATTCTTAGACTTGATTGGCCCACCTCCACCGCCACCACCCTCCTCATCCTCTGCATCACTCCACGCCACCATCTCTTCCAGCTCAGACAACATAATCTCACCATCTTCTATCTCAGTCTCTTCATCAACACCACCCTCCTCCTCATTCTTCCCTTTCTTCCCACCATCATCACTATCATCATCATCATCATCTTCTTCGTCATCACTGCTACTAGACGATGAAGAGGAAGACGAAGACGATGAATCCGACGAGCTCTCATCATCACTCCCCCTCTCATCCACCTTATCCCCATTCTCATTCTCATTCCCACCAACTCCCACCACTTCACCATCACTCCTCAAACCATCACAGCTAGCAACAGCCATTTTCACACTCTCCGAGCCATCATCAACGACAACGACTTCACCACCACTATTCTCACAGCTCACAGAGGCATCTAAGCTAACTTTCCCAAGCTGTTCCTCAATCAAACACCCCAAATCCCCCAATTTTCTCTCACCACCATTGTCAACACATTTCTCAACATCCCCAATTTCTCCATCTTCAAGCCCTAAATCACACAAAGATTCCGCCTTCCCACTCAAACCCTCCCCATTTTCATCTCCTCGAGAAATCACCTCCCCAAAACCCCCAAAATCATTCTTAATATCAAGCAACTCACCTCTAAGCGATTCGAAATCGACCACCTCTCCTCCCAAATCAGCCATATCCGCAGTGCCCCCTTCCATGAACCAGCCGTTGAGGGCCTCGAAATCGAGAAACGAATCGGAAAACGACGACGGGAAATCGTCCAGCTCCGGGAGGAATATGTCGCTTGCCTTCTTCGAATCCGGCAAAGATTTATTCTCGTCCTCCTCTGCTTTAGCTCCTTCAACGGCGGGATTCTGCAAGAAACCAACCATGTTCAGCTGTGGAAATTAGGGTCGATAATTTCATGGTTTTTGAGATACAGCAGATGTTAGATATATTTATACTTGCGATTTTTGAAGACCGAAAATCAGGGAGGTGGCTGTGTTTGGGGTTGGAGAAAAAAGGATTTGCTTAAACCCTAGGGTTTAGTTGCAGCGTATTTGTACGATTTATTTTGCCCTTTTCTATTATTTTTTTCTTTTCCTTTTCTGGAAAACATTTTGGCGTGTGCTACCTAAACCAATTAATTAAAATAAATTTATTATTTTTATATTTATACTCAGTTTTTTGGCGCCTAAACTCATATCTGCGCAACTCTTCTCTTCCATAAACATAAACATAAACAAGTATAGATAAATCACAGTCGCATTCAAATTCAGCTTCCAACAAATTAGCCAATGAGAAAATCATCAAAATTCAATATCTCGCAAATCTTATTTCCAATTTTAAATCCACAAATTCCAATTTAGGAAAATTGGACATAAGAGTGTTATTGAGCTGGGGAAGAAGAAGAAGTTGACCTGCTGAAAAAATTGAATTAGGGATTTTTGATGAAATTGAGTTGATCCTCAGAAGATTGCAGCGACGGCGGCGGCGGGGGGCTGAGGCGGCGGTTGTGATGAATTTCGTCGGAAATTGATTTTACCACCGCCGGTTCTGATTCAACGCAACTACAGATAAACTCTGCTTAGAAAAAGCGCGGAAGAAGGAATTAGAATTGCAGATAATTTTTATTTTATTTTGTTTTAGACAAAATTGCAGATAAATTGGGAGAGAGAGAGAGAGTGAGAGAGACGAGAGAAATGAGAAATTATTAATTAATTAATAATTAATTACTTCCTCCGTCCATGAAGATAATGCACTTTTTGCCATTTTGGGACGTCCATAAAGATTATGCACTCCTATTTTTTTATATGGTCCCACACTCTATTCCACTTTATTACCTATATTTTAATATTTATTTACATTACTTTTACACTTTTCAATAACTTTATGTGGGACTCATTATCCACTAACATTACTTTTA
>JAYJMF010000066.1:1821506-1838858 GCA_036873715.1 Salvia sclarea
ACTAATTGGCGAGCGCTACATGTTATTGGCGAGAGCAATGATTTATTGGAGAGAGCTCGTGGCTCTCTCCAATAAATACGAGCTCTCTCTTATATCATTGCTCTCGCTAATAAGAGCCATGATTTATTGGAGAGAGCTAGTGACTCTCTCCAGTAAATCGTGGCTATCGCCAATAAGAGCCACGATTTATTGGCGAGAGCCACAATTTATTGGAGAGAGTCGTGATTTACTGGAGAGAGCCATGAGCTCTCTCCAATAAATCATGGCTCTCGCCAATAACATGTAACGCTCGCCAATTAGTCGCCATATACTATCACCATCAAGGGTATTTCTGTAACTTTGGGCATGGGATGCATATTTTTATCGTAATTGATAAAAATAATTTTTTATTATGAATTTGGATAAATAAGCATTTCTCTCTTTTAAAAATTGGGAGAATCCAAATCCCCAATATGTACTTCGCATGCCAATTAAGAACACTTTTGCTGCTACATCAAATCTATTCCCATTTTCCATTCTATGTCATTTCATTTTCTTTGCCTATTTTAAAATTTAAAGACGGGAACTGTAGATAATTTGATGCATTCTATTTCTTCTTCTTCTTTTTTTTTTTTTTTTTTTATTTTGATTACCCAAACTATATATTTTGTAATTATTAAGAAATAAATTTGCAATTGTTGTATTAAGTTACAATTAAAAATATAATTTATACCAAAATACTCAATTTTAAAAAGTAGACACATATTTGTAATTCCAAATAAATAAATTTACAGCAGATCAATCATATATTTGCAATTTGCAACTAAAAATATAGAAGTTATACCAAAGTACTCAAAAAGATAAATACGTACATATTTGCAATTCTAAATAATTAAATTTGTAGCATCCAAATCATAGTATTTGCAATTTGCAACCAGAAATATAGAACTTATATCAAACTACTCAACTTATAAGAAGTAAACAAGTACATTTGCAACTCCAAATAAATAAGTTTGTAGCAGCCAGATCATATATTTGCAATTACAAATTTAGACGTTAGATCAAAGTCCTCGACTTGCATAAGTAAACAAAATATTTGCAATCCTAAATAAATAAATTTGCAGTAGTCAAATCACATATTTAGAAGGGAAAATGTTCAATTTCCCCTGTAAGGTATGTATGAAAAAACAATTACCCCCCTAACGTATGTTTTGGACCAATTAAGTCCTCTACGTTTCTAATTGTGAGCACATTGCCCCATTCCGGCTAACACCGTTAACAATTCCGTTAATAAATAACGCTAAGAGGTTTTTTGGGCCAAACAAAAAACGCTAGGGAAGTATTTGTTCTTTATATAAAAATTATAAAAAAATATGACTGTTAAATAAATAAATAAATTTATTTAAAAATACTAAAATAAATAAATTTTCTAAATATCAAACATTGTGTTTGTGTCAATTACGAATTAATTTAAAAATATTTCTATTACGAATGAATTTACTTTTGGCTTTTTTTTATTTCAATTTCATTTTTTTTAATGAAAACATAAATTTAATTAGGTTAAGTTTTAGCTAAAACTCGAATCTAGCTATATATGAATATTCACATCAAATTAATGTTTAATATTTTTTAAATTAATTCGTAATTGACACAGACACAATGTTTGATATTTAGTAAATTTATTTATTTATTTAATATTTTTTTAATATAAAGAACAAATACTTGTGTTTGTGTTGTTTGTGCTAAGTGTTTGTGTTATTTGTGCTAGAGAATTCGTGCTACGAAATAATGAAATATGTGCTAAACTCACATATTTAAAATCTGTGCTAACTAGTAATACCGACGATGCTACACACATATATATGAAAGATGTGCTAGACGAAAATATTTTTTCATATATTCCTACACTAAGGGATTTTTCACTATAACCCACCCCCACACAAATATTTGTATATATAATGTATGTTTTATTTATTTATTTTGTATCTATGCCGCATGCATTATTTAGATAGTAGCTACAAAAGGATGGTCCATTCATATATAAAAGTTGAAAATTACCTGCATATAACTTCTAGAATTAATCATGCAAAGAGTCCATTGATTATTTGATATTGACTTCGAGACATATCTATGTCAAATCTTTAATATAAATAGCAAAAAAATTAAATATTATTTGTAAATTGGATTTGATTAAGAAAGTTCATCCTCAGATTCAGATTCACAAAAAAAAAAATCGAAAAGTATTTTCCACATCAAATTCGACGGTATATTCTATAATTTTGCCGACCTAAAGATGGAGTGACGATATCAAAATTGATAATTTAATTCTGCCTAAAAGAAAAAGGGAAATCTTAATTTGCTCTCCAAAAAAATATATTGCATTATTATTTTAGGTAAGGATGAGGATAACTCAAAATAATAATATATTTATATATAAATTTATTGAAGTGCATCCATCTCATCTATGATCAATCACACTACTGCACACTGCTCTTGGCTGGTTGTTGGAAATTGAAATCGAAATTTTCTCCATGACTAGGAAATCTGGTTTTAATTTGACCTTTTTAATTTCCAAGTGACCCACTTGAAATGGAAAAGAAAATAAACTAAAATTGGTCCACCTAAGTAAAACATTTATTATCTTTGAAAAAAATAATGTCTCATTAAATCACAAGTGCAAGTGCAAGTGCAACAACCAACAATCAACTTCCACACAATAATACATAGGAATTGACAAACAATTTGTCAAATGTCAACAATGGATTCTTCAATGCTGCGAGAGATTTTCCTTATGTAAAAAATAAAATTGTAACAAATTAATTAGCTCGTGTTTTGTTGATTTATCATGTCATTAAGATTAAAAATTAGTACTACGTATATACTATAATAATAATAAAAAAAATGAATCTCGAGGAGAAACATAGAAATCGTGTGGAAATGGCTAGATTAATCATGAGAATAATAGTATGTTAAAATCGTTGAAATACTAATTTATAACATTTTTTTCTTCTAGCTAATTCTCAATTTAGTGAGTAATTATTAGATGAACTATGTATTAAACATACACAACATGTTGTTTTATATACATACTCTATGTATGCCAAAAGTGTGTGTGTGTGTTTTTACGTAAATAATATTATATTCGTAATCATTTTCTAAGAACAAAATTATGTATAAAATTGGTTATTTCCTAAAAAAATTCTATAATACAAAGATTGAAATTTTCAAAAAATTGATTTTAATTGAGAAAAAAAAATACAAATTTCGGGCTATGCACTAGAGAAAATTTAGGTGATCCTTTAATAAAATTCCAAAGGTATAAAATAAAAAATAGGAGCATATATGAGCATTGTTGCCTATCCCACTAGAGAATCTCGATATGCTTTCTTTCCTATCCATTACAATTTTTCTATACCTCATTGCGTGATGATTGGATCAAACCACTCACATTTTTGTGTAGAAAAATTTGTATTGGATGTATTAATCATAATTTATTTTGCTTTATGGTTCACTTGTGCAAATAGTGAACTCACGCATGTCATGTTACTACGTTGACATGATAAAGTAATTTAATAGTTTTTGTGGATATCGTTAATCACAATAATTTAATAATCTAAGCCTAAAATTCCACGATTTAGTGGCTTCATTATACCGACACTGCAAAAAAAAAATAAAAAAAAATCAGTTGTTAATTAATTATTCTTAAAAAAAAAAACTAAAAAGATATAGTAATATAGACGAATGCAACTAAACTCCCAAAATTCAAAACAAGTTATTTGAAAAATAACTATGATAACACTTTTTGCAACTTCATTATTTGAAAAATAACTATAATGAAAGAGAAGAAATAGACCGAGAATAAGGAGACAAGAGCATAAACTTAACAAATAAAGATGAAACAAGAAATAAATCATCCACAAATTATAGCTAGCTTTTTATTATTGCTTATTGTCCACTTGCATGTTTCTTACCAAAAACACACACTAACAATATAATTAATCAAAGTTGGAATCTCTAAGATAAGATTGATGGTATAATTATCCTTCAAATTCCCCATTTTCCGACCAACTAAAGCTTACATGCATTGTTGAAAGTTGATTTAATATTATTGGGAAAAGAATTTAAACATGCAATTAACTAATTATTGCAAATATTATATAAGATCGCGTGAGGCGTGACGATCCCAAGTTTTGTACCTTTACTATAATTCTGAAATATGACACTTATTCAAATACAACTTTACTATAATTCTGAAATATGACACTTATTCAAATACAACGACAAAAGGAAGCATTGTACAAGAATAAGATGTCATGTATTATACATAGAGAAGCGTTCGTAGATGTTACATCCGATGAATCAAAGAATCACAACGAACATCGCATCGACGGACATTCGTCTCGTGACCGTGCTCGTCTCCTAGCCGGCTTTAAGCCGATAAGAGGGGCTCGATGCCACACCCGGTGAACTAAATACACCATAAAACCGAGCCATTACGTTGCGAACAAAACCCCATTTCTTCTAAACCTCGAAACTAAGTATATACTTATATAGTCATATATGTCGAAAACTACTGAAACAAAAAGTTATAAGCCGGCAAATCCTGTATTCGACGAACATCTTCCAACGACAACTCTCTCTCCAATTGCGTTCTTGTTACTTGCAACACTTCATTGAACTCCATGTACGAAGCGTGCATCGCGAGCCACTGCGCGTCCATCATCGTGAAAGCTATGCAATAGAGGATGTCGAATGCATCTTCGTCTTCTGCAGTATCATCACCAACATTTTCGAGCGTGAAAAGCAAAAGCAAAAAAACAACAATGCCCAAAATAGAGTTTTTCTTTAATGTCACTTTACCTCCTAATAATGTGAGAAAGTTAAATCCAGGTAGACATTTGGGCTTTTCTGCAAGATAAAATCAAGAAAATTGATCTAAATTTTCGAGAAGAGTTTAAAAGGATGAGAATTGAATACTATGCAGTTAGAGTTCGATATCGTTTTAGTATATGAAGAACATCGACTTGAATGCTTCGAGAGGCAAAATATCACTTTCTAGCCCAAGTATGAACGGTTTTCTTCCCAATTGTTTTTCTGCAGATTCCCGATTGCCAACACGGGTTTTCGGACAGGAATTGCGGGCTCATTCTAGATTTGAAAACGAAGTTAATTTATTGGGACATTTTATAGAAGGGGTAATTGAGCCTAAGTACATGAACTTTTATAAAATTATGGTTTTACACATGAACAAAATTTCTTGCCTCCAAATACACGAACTTTCAGCATTAATCCGCCGGGATTGTTCGTCGTGTGAAAAATCTGAACACAAGGAATGTTCATGTATTTGGAGGAAGAATTTTTTATTCATGTAAGAGTTTGTAAATTTAGGCACAATTACCCCTTATGAGAAAATGTGCATACTTTGAGCTAGAAAGTGATAATAACCCCGTTGCTTAACACACCTGAATGTAAGTCGAGCATCTGAATCAGCATAAACGAGACGTTAATTCCAGCGACAGCGAAAGGGTACTCCCATTCCGAACGTTCTCCAGTTTGCTTTAGAAGTAACCTATTAAAAGTAGCCTTCAAATGTTTCGTATTAGTCGAAAACCATGGTACATCTCCTCGAATCAGCAGCTGAGAAAACATACCGGGTAAGTTCGGGCGAAATACAGCAAGTTCTCGAGCGAGAGGAAGCCACAGCCCCTGAAGCCAACACGAATCGTAATATATAATTTCAAGAACTCGAATCAAAGGATTGAATTCACTAACACAATGCACATAATTGGTTGAGTAGATGGACTATTAAGACGAGGGTGAGCAAAATCGAATGAAATCCATATGCAAGAATAAAATTAGGGTTCACCAATCCCCAATTAGGATTTACTGATCAAGATTACTTTTTTACTTTTAATCTAAATTTTCAAGCTAATTAGGGCTTTCGGCATTTCCATACACGGTGAAGAAGCTAAGGATGGAACGGCACCTGAAATCAGTTGATGGATTTGCTCCCTGCCATCCCATATCTTTCCACTGCTCGGATATCATACCTTTAAGCTTAACACCGGGAAAGGCCGCGTCCCACAATGCTTGAAGAGCTTCCTGGAAATGGAGTCGGACTATGAAGTCGTTAAAGATTGGAAAACGTTACTTTATTAGGATATTGACACAAATTAGGCAATGTATTTGTTTGATTCATTTCCCCTTTTTGAAAAACTCGGTTGATTATCGAGAGAAGAAAGGAAAACGAGCAGAAAGCATACTTGATGTTCGGCCCGCGTCTCATCATAAGGGACTCCGAGACGTTCTTTAAGGCTTTGCAGTCTCTCTTCCTGTCAGAAAATCGGAATGTCACCGGCCACGGCGAAACATAGAGTGTATATACGAATACGAAGAAATGGAATCAGATGCAGAGAGCCTAATCACCTGAATAGGGGTCATCGAGTAGTCGGAACTTCCAAATCTTTTGTTGTTGGCGCGGCTAAAGAATGCTCCTACCCACGATCGTGGTCCAATCATAGCATTAGCTACAAACGAGAGAAGCGGATAATGTAATACGATTGGATAAGCTCACTCTCGACAACCCTCTCCGTTCATTAGAAGAGACAGAAATACACTGATCTTGAGACAAAGCTAAATTTTTTACGTTGCTAATAAGAAGAGATGCGAATTTGTAGAAAAGTGTAAACAATCTCTACTCACTAAAGCACTGAGCTAACTGTGATATTACGTTAGCAGAATTATGTGACCATGCTGATTCTTTGTCTCGTTTCCTCCCATCCCAGTACAGCTCATCGTCATCAACCTGAACACAAACGATTTAACTAATTCAAAACATCTAAGAGAGAGAGAGAGAAAGATTGAAGATCGAGCAAGCAAAATTACTAAACACTATGACAACAAGTTCTTGTCTCGCATATGCAAACAGAGTAGCTCGAAACATAGGTTCAATATTTGAAATTTGAAAACAGCACCTATCTATAACAACTTCAAAAGGAGTGAAAAAGGTCAAAAGATGAAGCAAAAGGCGATATACAGGAGCAGATAATCAACATCAATGGCCAAGAACGATATACAGAAACCGATGATATTAGATTGTTTGCCACATAACTCAGTCTTAGATAACATAACATCAATCGCTACTGATTAAGTTATGACTCTGCAAGAACTACAAGAAAATGCATCACATCATCGGAGGCGAAAAAATCACAATCTACACTCAATTGTACAGCATATAGGTGCTCAATTTATCATCTCCTTGACAAATCAACGTTTCTAACAAGGACGAAAACACGAGCAACACAAGAATACGGATGCAACGGCTTACTCCTTGGTGAGAGGCACAAGAAGGCATACATTTCCTTCGCCTTAATTTCATCAGAGAAAGGCAATGTGGGGAGATCAGATTCCCACACCCTTTGCCACAAACAGGGATATGAATACATGAATAATGTGAAAAGCAGTTTGGCAATGCAAAATTAGCCCAATAATTATTACTCCAACCCATGCTTAGCCTCTCTAATTCAACCTCTAATCATTCCATAATTGATAATCCTCTCTCTCTCCTCTCTTTAAATACAACAATTTAAAATTCTCCACTCCCTCAATTCCTCAAACAAGCCTCAAGAACTATATGAGCCCTAAAAGGCCAAAAGGGAGGTAAAGATTGGATTTTTATGGGCTTTTTACATGAACAGGGGAGATTAGTAGCGCAATTAAAGGGAACTTTTTGGTGGGTTCACTTAATTATGAGAAATCAAATGATGGGTTTCATTTCATTTGTGAAAAACAGAAAGCTATTGAAAAAGGAAAGAGAATTTGCATACACAATTACACATTATGTTACCATCTTTGCATGACAAGAAAATAACAAACAACAAGAAAAATCATTACCACTAACAAACAAATTAATGCTTAAAAATTACAAAAGGGGGAAACTGAGTTACCTAATGTGAAAATCAAATCAAAGATTCTTGATTTTGTGAATATCTCTCTTGTCTAAAGAGGGGAAGAAGCCCAGCTCGTAAATCCCTGTTCCCTGAATTGGAAAGAATCAATTAAATGAAAATGGTGAAATTTTGCTAAAATTGAGAAGGTGGTGATGATGATGGTGGCGACAGAGATTTAGAGAATAAGACATTTTGCAATGACATTTGCTCGATTGGTAGCTTTTTTTTCAATTATGTTTTGAATGTCTGAATTCTGAATATGGGAAAAAGAGAGAGAAGAGGAAACAAATGGGCAAAGAATTGTGTGGGAAAAATTTAATTTGAGAGTAAGCAAAGTAATTATTTTTTTTGTTTTATATGTTATAATTGCAAGAAATTAATTATTTTTAAAAAGAAGAGATTTCATTAATCAAGTCAACTAAGTAGGGAAAATGTATAACTAATAGCTATAGTGGAAAATAGTATTCCCTCCATTTCAAAATGTAAGTCTTTTGATCATATTTTTTTATTTTCATTATGTAAGTCGTTTTGGCTTAATTCAACATTAATGACCTATATTTCAATGAATATTAATTATAAATTTATTACTTGAATGGAATATTTTATTTATTATTTAAATAAATATTAATTTCAAATTTATTACTACCATATGTGTTGTCTTTTTATTGAAAGATTTTGGGAGGAAGATGATGTGTTAGAATAGAAGTATGAAATTCAATAAAATAAACTACTTCATTAATGTAATTAATTAAGGTTAAATAGAAGAAGAAAAAAATTCTTAATATATATATGTGCTTATGCTTAGGAAGACTTATATTTTAAAATGGAGGGAGTAATAATTTCACACCATTTTATTCTACAAATTTGCCACCATCAAAAGTCTTTCATCATCAAGTTGTTTTACAAATTTAGATATTTAGTTTGACTATTGTGGAAACAAATATTTGACTAAATAAGTGTTTACTTATTGACTAAATAAGCTCAATTTGTGAGCTAATTCATAGTATAAATTTACGGTCGCATGGAATTTTATACTACAATATAAAATTCAAATTTGATGTGTGCAATTTCTTCCTTTCTTCCGAAATAACAATAAAATAAGTTATTAACATATGTTATTATTATTTTTGTGTAGCATAAGGGATTTATATATTCATGAGGAAAATCCTCATAAGTTGTCGATGAGTATCAATATTTCATATTTAATAAATCAGTCATTTATTTATTTTATGCAAAAACTTGATCGCTCTAGTACTATTACCAAAAAGTAATGCACAATCGTAAAGGGAAAAGGAGGTTATTATAAATTGAAAAATCAAACTAAAACAAACAACAATTTCAATCAAATGAAACTTGAAAAATATTGATCTAGGCCTTGACTGCATCTAATTAAAGAACGAAAACAACAACAACTACATCTGTGATCACCCTTTTTGAAACAATAAACTTACAACCAAAGCAACTATCAAAAACAAAGACGACTTATATACGCAACGAGAGGTAAAATCGACCTCACATAAGCTCGTTCAAAAATTGATTGATCCATCTGTTTATGGCACTGGGTACGACTTATTGTGACACATGCACTTATACGCCATGGGGCAAGTCTCGGCCTCTTCGATGGATGAGCAAACAAAGCTGACCATGACTAGCCGGCATGGGGTACAAGATCCACAGGCGTGCGTACAATCCGGCAAGCGTGAGCCCGCGACCTGCAGTGTGTCCACCCGTTTATGCTTCAATGAGTTTGGACCGACTCGATAGGATTTGAATCTCGTGAGTGTACTGCTTTTATCGTTCCCTGATTGAATATGACTGCCATGATCTGTTAATAAAAAAACAAAAAAGTAGTTACCGATTAGTCTATGGCAAGATCATCCATGCAATTAATTTAGTTTAGGGTAGAAGTGATCATGTCTAGTAACATCTTATTGGAAAAAGCTTAAAAACGAAAAAATAAAATAAAATCATACGTGTATGTAGTTTCCCAACACGAGCTGCATGTACGATCACAAGAAGCAACATCAAAACAAGGAGCACAAGTGTCGTCGATCCCTTCTTCATCTCATACATCGTTCTATCGCACCCTTTTCCTTAACTTTCAAGCTCGATTTTCGACTAAACTCGAAATGGTGTAAACCCTAACCAGAGAAGATGAAGGAAATGAGGAAAATAGGAGCTAGTATATAAATAAAAGGGGTGAGAGGAAATAGAATTGAAGCAAGTCACAGAAATGTGTGTGAGATGGGAAGAGATCACATGAAATGAACTAGATTGGTCACAAGGCTTCAACCATTTTTAACCAAACCAAAAATGTTGCATTTTGGAATCACACTTTTTGTGAAGAGTGGTGATAATGTGGAATTTACTGCCTAAGGCATAGTGGGGCTTTTACGTGACTGTAATTTAATTGAGAGGCTGATTTTGGGTGTGGGCAATTAATGCAACTTATTTTTATTGTATAAAGATGACAATAAAGTGTTGATTTAATGTGCTTTTTTTTATGTGCTCGATTGATTTAATGTGAACTCCCATTAAATGTTTCTCGTGCATGGCTTTACATTTTTTGGGATGTAGGGATTTTTATCAGTCTCGTCTACGTGTAGTAACGATGTTACATATATTTAGAGATGTCAAATTATCGGATCAGATCATCGTAAATTATGAAGTCGGATCGAATAATGTCAGAACGGGTATTTAGGATGTATGGGTTCGGCTCGAAAATCAATCGGGCCTAAAATGTAAAAGCTTAGCCCATTATGAATTGTAGATTTTAGTGATATCATTGTTGTATAACTATGTAATTTTATTCTTTGTCAATTAAATCATTGTGTTCAAGAAATTGTTATAATGGATTAATGGGTAAAGCAATAATAGAACTAGCATAGCAAAGTTTATCAAATTTAATCGGATGCTTATGTGACCAAATTAATTATAAATGTAACATTGTTGAAACATTTGAAACTAGTTATTGTCTTATTTGAAAATGAAATTATCCAAAACATTATCATTCAATTTGGGTTGATATTAAAAATATGTTAAGCCCACTTGAAAAAATAAAATGCAGCCCACTAGTAATGTGGGCCTAAATTAATTGGGGTTTATATTTAATTTAGTTATGCCCAACAAACCCAATATCTATTTAGTTTGTTCCAACAAAGACATTTTCATGTAGAATAATTTAAAAACACACTGACAATGGGCTTAATTTATTCAAAAATATTTCTTATTAACACGTTTCTTCATACTCCAAGAAAGGAAAGAAAAACAATAATTATGGTCAACATATAGCTTCATTATAAAATAAAATTACCCCATAATTTACAATATCAATCTACACAATATTAAAATACCATCATTGCACACATGATTAGATAGCTTACTATGAATCCAATTAACTAACTAATAATCAACAAGAAAAAAAAAAGGGATTAATCTAACCCAAATGTTTCTTCTCCGAATGTTCCTTCATTGACCAATTTTAGAATTTAGAAAAATAGTGTCACATCATCAATTATTAAAATACTTTGAACTTTGAATCATATAGTTTAATTATTAATTAATTCCGCACACCAACTTAGACAAAAAAAAAATAAGACTACAAGTCAAAAAATCCCCAAATTTATATAAATAACTAAACATTTTCCCCCAATTTTCCACACTCCAAAAGCAGCCATGAATGCGATTGCGAGAAACCCTACCGTTCGATTGAACGACGACTTCAGCTACAGCGCCGCCTCGATAAGCGGCGGCGGCGGCGGCGAAGGCGGTGGCGGAGGGTGGAGAATTTTCTCGACGCGGCGGAGCGGGCAGAATTTGATGAGCTCGTGGAGCTACCGGCGAGATAGGGCTAAAAAGAGGCAGATTTTTCTGCAAACGTATAAATTGGGATATGTGAGCTCCGAAAACGAGAAGCTGATGAGGAGCCGGAAGCTGAAGAAGGTGGCGGTGAAGGTGAAATCGGCGGCGGTGGCGGCGCTGGCCTTCATGCGCGGCGGCGCGTTGAGATCGTGCAATTCGCGGGCGGCGATTCCGGCGGCGTCGCCGGAGAGAGTGGCTAAGTTTTGTTGATTTGATTGATTGATCAAATGAAGAGATAAAAATACTAGTAATATATTTTTTTAGAGTGCCTTATTTTAATATTTTCTTTTAATTAATTATAGAGTAGCATGTATTATAAATTAATGACATTTGTTTATCAAATCTTACAGAAATTATATTTCACTCGTGCTGTTATTAACAAACATGTTTTTCTTTTTGAGTTAGTTCGATTAATTTTAAGTATCTTGTATTGAAAAATGAAATAATTTTATCTTGAAAATATATTAAATTATACTTCACTGTATCTATAGGTATAAAAATACAATTTTCTTTACATGCATAAATGTAATGTGTCATTTACTTGTAATGGAATATAGTATAGTAAGATAACTAATTTATTTTACTATTAAATTATCAATTCAAAATATATAGGAATACTAAATTTCCAATCGAATTGTGGATTGGTAGTAGATGATCAATTTGAACTTACATCTAAGTTTAAAATACTAAAAATATAAATTCGCCAAAAATATATGAATTTGGTGGTCATAAATCATAATAAGTGGACTTTAGAGAATTTACCATGGTTGAATATAGGGCCTTACTTGGGCCTAATATTTATTTGAGTCAACAATAATCCTTTGTAGACATACCAATTTCATTAAATATTAGTTGGGCCCAAACAAAAAATTGAAGTTCCAATACCAAAAATGGTAAAACAAAGGTTACATCAGTTCATGCCAATAAACATAAATCGAGCCAATTAACAATCAAACACAAGAAATTAATTACCTTATCAAGATTAGGTAATCAGAGCTCGTCTAATTTTATCTATAATGTCACAAATTATTTTGTTAGCTATCGCTACTGATCTCGGAGAAAGATTCGAATCGGGAGTAGAATCCACCATAACCTATAAAATAATACATGGAATAATTTTAATTAGAGACTAATTATGAAGCAAGATTTCGCAACCGCTGGAAGTTATTGTTGGAATTTAAAAATCAATTACCTGAAGGGCCACGGTCAAGAGAGATCCTCCCGATTCCCCATGACCCGTCGCCCGACCGCCACGTGTTGGCCCGTCGGGGAGAATGGCAAACCCCGACGGGAGTAAGGGCACGCGGCTTAGATCCCCGCCGCTCAAGATAGTGTTTGCACAAATCACGTCGATTGGGGCGTAGACTATGTAACCAGCAGTCGGGTCTCTGCGAGTTTCTTGCAACACTATGGTTTGATTCAAGCTCGAACCCTTATTCTATCAAAGGAAAAGAGCATTTTTTTTATATATATGTTACATTACTATCATTGTTAAGTTTGTAATGTTGTAAATGTTTGGACACTATGGTAAAATTGGATTTGAAATATTATAAAGGGATTGAAAGTAAGTGAGTAACAACCTTTACTTGATACATTGTAACTTGGTTTCCATCTTCATTGCCACTTCCAAATTGGGCAATTTCTTCTACATCTCCACCATTTAATAGCATGTCCCACTACAATTGGAAGAATTAATTTGTAAATAAAATGGTTTTAGTGTGACAAAACATTGTAAGTAATTATTTTAGAAAAATATATTCTTTTTTTTAAAAAAAAGTGACATAGACATAGACATATAAATATGATCTAAATTCATGTTATAGTTTAGTGTTCAAGATTGTGATCGCACCTCTTTTCGAGTATTGTGATCGCAGAGGAAATCGAAAACTCTCTTGGGCGGGACAGGAAGCCAGAACGAAGTCGCGATGCTGAGGTGCAATCCTAAGGGCATGTTAAAGTCATCCGCATTTTTCCGGGTCATGATCCGGACAGTGTCGCTCGATCTCCCGAACCCGGCTATGGTTGTCCACGTGTTCGCAATCGAGGCATTTACGCCTCGACAAAATCTTGTCACCATCCATTCCGCTAGCTTCAACATGCTCTTCCTACCTTGTGGATTTCCCACTACATATATAATCGTGTCACGTTAATTTTACTATCAACAATGTATGTTTATGTATTAATTTGTACCATTGATATTTTACCTAAATAACCAAAAATGTGACACGTAATTAAATGAATAGACATTTTACCTAAATAACCGACATCCGAAGGAACCAATCCGCTCGCGACACGTTGGCAATATCCGTCGAGAATCGCAAGCCACCGACGCGCCCCGAAAGCGAGACCGGCCGTGATTAGGGGCTTGTATATGCTGTGGACACCAAATTCTTCCACTTCAACATGTTCAACCCATATCACCTATAATAATTGTTACCATAATCATAGGTTAAAAAAATTAACAAATATAATACTATATATACTTAGAATAAGATCATTAATTTGGTCGTGGTGTAATAATATGTTACCTTGGAGTAACCATTGGGCATGTCTTGAATGAGACAACCCGACGGCCTTCTCCGACACGTGCTGAAGGGATTAGAATGTAAGTGGTCTAACGAGATATCGACCACGGCCCACGTGGCATCGATGTGCCGTCTACAATGTCGCACGAAGTAGCTCTCTCGAGTCGGAACCACCGGCGATGGGATGTGAAACTCGGCATTGATCTTCAACATATATCCAAATTAAAGTCATTACAATTCAATAAAATCGTGTATATAATAAGTGAATAAATGCATATTTTCTTATAATTATTTATTCTTTTATATATTAATTTGTACCACTTGCAAGACTTCGTTGTAGGTCCCATCCAATCCAGACGACACGACTTGCAAATTCGTTGCTTGTGAAACCACTCCACAAAACACACTTGCCCATAGCTCCTGAGATAATAATAATAATATTAATAATCATAAGAGTAAATGTATAATATATCTACTCTAAAATAATAAAAATAAAATTTGACCTATTAATATAAAAAGATAAAAAAAAAAATAGCCTCCCATTTCACGAATTTGCACATTTGAATTTGTAAAACGGTGTTTTCAAACTCCATTTCACGAGTTGCACATGCAAATTCTTGGAATGGTGTGTAAAATGCACCATTTCATGAATTAGCATATGCAAATTCGTGAAATGGTGATTTTACACTTCATTTCACGAATTCGCACATGCAAGTTCGTGAAATTGGCACGTGCAAATTCGTGAAATCAGATGCTATTATTTATCCTTTGATATTTACGGAGCAAATTTTATTTTTACTATTTTAAAATAATTATTTTAATAGTTGCCTCTAATAATAATTTCTAATTGATTAGGCTTTAAAAAAATATACTTTTAATATCAACGTTTTGAGTAATGATTGTTTTTTTCACGATTAGAATAATACTAATTTTCTTAAGCTTTAAACTTTTAGTAGTAAGTTAATTATGATTCAATATGTTATTTTCATTTAATAATTATCTAAATACAGCAGCTAATTTAATAGTGGAATATGATGAGACACATTAAATATTAGGACAGCCCGAAGTATGCACAAAAGTAATTATCTAATTAGTAAATTCAATAGTGGAATATGAGCTAGACACATTAAACATTAGGACACATTTTTTCATGTTACATATATCGATGAAGTTAAGAACACGAAGCGCAGACTGTTGGTGAGACGCTTCCCCTCCAACCAAGAGGTCGGGGTTCGAGTCATCCTAGAGGATATATAGTGTGTGAGTGGTTATTCCTTTCTTTGGTTATAATAAAATGATACTAATATATAGTATTGATAAAGTTAAACAAACGTACCACGTCCATCAGAATCCTAACAACCTCTTTCTTTGGTTATAATAAAATGATACTAATATATAGTATTGATTAAGTTAAACAAACGTACCACGTCCATCAGAATCCCAACAACCTCCACGGCCGTGGCGCGAACGACGGCGGTCTCACGCGACGCCTCGGATTTGAATCCATCCCTTCTCGGCCCGAGAACACCGGGGAAAGCCCGATAATATTCCTCCTCGTTCAACAAATAAGTGTGGCGATCCACGCTCGCCAACCATAGCGGTTCGCCCAATTGAGCTACCCTCAACAACTCCTCCATTGCGGTGGCTGCGGCCTCCATCACCGCCATCCGATAATTTTCCCCTTGTGTCTCGTTATTAGTGGGGCGCCACTGGGTCCCGGTGGCCACATGTGGAGTACTCCAGGAGGAGGACGCCCCGGTGGAGCCCAGGACGTGCTTGCTCACGAGCTAACGAGAAAAATAATATTTCATGAAGAAATGTTATTTAAATATTTATTTATTTAAGTGCAATTAGTGAATATGAGGATAGAATGTGAATGAAAATAACCTAACCTGTCCTAGGAAAGGACTTTCCATTGGTAGTTGGTTTTCTTGAAAATTTGTGACCCCACAATTAGGGCAAGAGGCATTGGTGAGAGCTTCTCGATACCTTAAATTCTCGGCCCGAAGGCGTTCGTTCTCGTTTCGGAGCTGGGAGTTCTCTTCGTGCTCGTGCTGCGTCTGTGCATAAATCGATCAAATTTGTGCAAAAACTCGTGTGAGATAGTGAACAGATTCACATCCGAACTCATATTTTTAAAAAGCGTACTTTTAGCAGTTACAACTAAAATATGTAATTGAATATATGTTTGGATCCTGATATATCATTAGTCTCACCGTGATATTACATTTAAACTCAGTAATTGAAAAAATATATAGAAAAATAATTGGGTATTCTATATATTTGTTAAAGGTGAATTCACTTCATTTTTATTACAATTAAGTCCTTGTGTAAGATTCCGCTCTCCATAACTTATTTGTACTAAAAGTAGGTATCTTTTAATATTGGTTTTATGTTAGAATTAATTAGGTTCTCATCTGCCCCATACAAAAAAATATATGTTCTTAAAATATATACTAATACTACTATAAAAGGTACTTTGTTTACTATATAATTAATTTTTAAGAACAATTGTGTGAAATAATATATTATATATTTAAAAAATAATATATTAATTGATTTATATAAAAAATTTAATCTAATATCATCTTCCACCTACATTAAGTATAAAGTCGATATCAAATATCCTTGGTAACATTTCTTCCACAGTTATTCAACTCTGGTAAGAGATTATTATTGTTTGTGTGCAACTCTCACACACTCTACTAGTAAATGAAAGGACAAATATCAAATTAAATCCTAAACTATGTGCTTTGTACCAAAAATATTCTGAACTTTTAATAATATCAATAAAATACCTAAATTATTGATGTTGTACCAAATATATCCTTATTACAATATTCTACTTATAAAAAGATGACTAGGATGCCACATGGCAAAATATGACTATTAAAAAAAATTATTTAAAAAAATATTGAATTAAATTGTATAAATTATTTAGTTTGTTCCAAAATATTAATAATTTTTTTAGTTAGTTTGTCCTAAAAATATTATGTCTTAGTTAGTATCCCTACATTAATGAAATATCTTGAATTTTT
>JAYJMF010000066.1:1838958-1875838 GCA_036873715.1 Salvia sclarea
TAATAATAATAATAATAATAATAATAATAATAATAATAATAATAATAATAATAATATTTTTTTGCATATTCGACATGGAATTATTGAGAATAAATAAGATGGACCGTGGGTTGGAATTATTAATTGATTGAATGGTGTGCTGTGGGCTGGAATTATTCATTTATTGAATGAGTTCAAAAAAGAAATGCTAAAATAAGTTTAAAAAAGGAATGCTGACGTGTCACTGTAGGAAGGAATGAGGGACTTAGGTGGAGGCCTTAGCCCCAAATCCTTTAATATATAAGATTGGTTCGATAAATGGTATGCACTTTTTATATTTTTTGGTATCGATATACCGAATATTGGTAATGATTTACCAATACAGAACCAATTCCCACCCCTACACATGCTCCCAAATCCAATCCACTCTTCACATGTTTTGTGCCGATGCCACGTCAGCTGCAAAAAATATGTAAACATAAACATTATTTTTTTTCTTCATAAACACATATATCGACTTAATTTAAAAATCAATTTTGACATTAAGTTAAATTTAGTCGAAATTTACGTCCACGTAGTATTAATCGTGCGTAACGTCATAGGTAGTTGGCCAACTCAAATATATCTTCATCTACATAGTTTGTGATGTTTGGTCAACCATTATTTTGCCTCATTCTCTCTCAAATATTCTTAGTTTCCGACCTAGAAAGAGAAAAAGAAGAAAGAAGTAATTTGTAGAATCCTAGTGGAGTTAGTCTTCATTCATGTAGTGGAGAAACAAAACTATTATATATTTTCTTCATTTGTCACCTATAAAAAAATAAGGATAAATACCACATATATTCAATCCTAAACTATTTTGGCACAAGCAATTATATATTGAATTATCTTTTTTTATCTTTCCAATTTCGAACTATTGATTATGTATCAGTTGCATCCATGTATGTTCTCCGGCCTGCCGACTTGCAATTATATAATTAACAATGTATCCTTATAAACTTATATGGCTTGAACTACGTTGTTTATGCCTTACAAATTTTGTAAAAGACAACACCAAATGTGTCTTATGTCAATTTTTCCAAAGCCGAAAAGTAGATAGGGGTACAATTGATACAAAATTAACTCGATAATTCAAAATTTGAAATAATATTTTCCGATAATTCATGGTATAATTATCGTACCAAAATAATCTGGAGTTTAAACATAATATTTTTTAAAAACATTTATATACAATATTTCTCTCTCTCTCTCTCTCTCTTAGTTTGGAAGTTTAAATTAATAGTATTTTTTGTAAAATATTTATATACAATATATATAATCTCTCTCTCTCTCTCTTTTTGGAAGTTTAAATTAGTAGTATTTTTTGTAAAACATTTATATACAATATATATATAATCTCTCTCTCTCTCTGTCTCCCTCTCTCTCTCTCTCTCTCTCTCTCTCTCTTATTTTGGAAGTTTAAACTAATAGTACTTTTTGTAAAACATTTATATACAATATATATAATCTCTCTCTCTCTCTCTCTCTCTCTCTCTCTTTCTCTCTTATTTTGGAAGTTTAAATTAATAGTAATTTTTGTAAAATATTTATATAAAATATATATATAATCTCTCTCTCTCTCTCTCTCTCTCTCTCCCCACACCACGCACCCACTCCCCTCCTAAAAAAATAACTGCCGGGAAAATGCAAAACCCTCAACTCTCATTGGTGGGTTTCATCTCCAGCTTCAATCATCACTCTTCCTAATATTCATTTTTCTTCTTCTTTTTCCATTTCTCTTTCATGAGCTAAAAAGAGAGCTCATTTTTCACTTCCTCACAACTTCACCAACACTCCCTTTTTTCCCCCAAAACTCACCTCCAAAAATGTTTTCTATTCTCTTTGGATGGAGAAACGCCTCAAAATGGTACACATTTTCTTTCTTTCTTTCTTTGCACTTCAATCAAATCTCCAAATTTTATATGTCATGCTTATTAATTTGTGATTATTTCAATTTATTGCAGCAAGAAATTGATAAAGAGGGTGCAGTGTCGCCTCAAATTGCTCTTGAGCAAGAGGAGTTGCATTGTGAAGCAGCTGAGGAAAGACGTCGCCGAGCTTCTCAAGCACGGCCACGACCAAGCCGCCTTCGATAGGGTAGTAACCCTCGTTTCGTGTTTCAGTCTCGTATTTTTATTGAGTTTGTCTTGAAATGAAATACGAGATTGGAACATTTTGTTGTGTACCTTTCTTAGAAATATTTGATTTCTAGCTATTTTAGTGATTTTTTGATGTTAATGGAATTTAATTAAAAAACACGGCCACGGCCACGGCCACGGCCACGACCAAGCCGCCTACGATAGGGTATGATTGTGAAAACGCTATCGTTTTGTGTTTCAATCTCGTGTTTTTTTTTTCTGTTAATTATATTAAAGTGAAATAAGGGATTGGAACATTTTGTTATGTTTCTTTGTTAGAAATGTTTTGTTTTGTTGGATATTTTTAGTGATTTTTTGATGTTGATGGAATTTAATTAATTTAATTTCAGGTTGAGCAAGTTGTGATGGATGAGAATGTGGTTCAAACATATGATCTGCTGTACCAGTTTTGTGAATTTATAATCATTAATCTTCCTTATATCCGCAAGCACAGGTATTAATTAATTTCTTCTATAGTTAATTTTACTTTTAAATTAGATCATGAATGGATATAGAATTTTTTAGATTTTTAATCCACCAAATTTTATTTGGAGATTTTTTAATTTGTTAGAGTTATGAATATGTTGATTTATTTATCGACAGTGTAGCATTGTCACGTATATAATATTCACAAGTTGAAATAATAGCTAAAATTTACTAGTATGAAACATAATGCTTCTTGCTAGCTATATGTACAATTTTATATCAATTTGGTGAATTTGCATGCTTATTAATTACAATAATAGAATAGTTATAACTACACTGTTGGAAAAATGACAATATCTTAGATTATATCCACTTATTTAATACAACCCAAATTGAATAAGTGGATTTGACTATAGACACTTCAAAGTTCAAATATTCCAATCCATATCAATTTCAAAATCCTTCAATCAATTTTCTCGACCTCGATTTTAGGGACTGCCCTAATGACATTAAGGAAGCAACATCAACTTTGATCTTCTCATCGGCGAGATTTGGAGAGCTTCCGGAACTCCTCGCCATCCGGAAGCTCTTCCGTGGCCGTTACGGCCAAAAATTCGTCACCTCTGCCCTCGAGCTACTCCCCGGGCACCTCGTCAGCGCTCAGGTCGGCTCGTGTTGTTATTTTTTTAGCTACTCGCAGCCGTTATTTATAGGTGCGCTCTTAATATTCGAAAATCGAGATTATAATATTTTTTTTATTAATTTTATTTTCAGATCATAGAAAATCTAGACATGAAAAGTGTACCGATTGATGTGAAGTACAAATTCTTGGACGAAATTGCTCGAACTTGCATTGGGACAGAGCCTCTGTTTCTTGAATACAAACCTCATTTGCAAGAAGATGAGGTAAAATTCATTCCACATTTGTCTCAATTTTGAAAATTTAAAGTGAATTAAAATCAATAAATCATACATTTTGTGATTGTATAGATCAATGGCCTAAACGACGTCGTTGGAGGAGAGATCGAAGGAGACAGCAAGATCATATACGATGATTTGATGAATGATTCCAAGAAATTTTGGAGAAAATCAAGTGTTGGATTGAGAAAAGAGGTTGAATTTGGGAATGAAATGGAAACTAGCTCACAAAATTCAGCAAAATTGGGGGAAGAGGTGATTTATCTTGATGATATTGAGGAGTTTATTCCACCCTTGATCAAAGATGGGAATCTCCGAGATCAAAGATTGTTCGTGTTCAAATCATTCGGGGTCGAAAGAGAGTCGAGGAGGTCGCGGAGGAAGAGGTCCAGGCGGAAATCCCTCGTCCGAGGAGCCCTAAGTGCGGCCCACGAGGAATTTGCCGCGTATTACGGGGAATCGGACGTGTCGTCGCCCGAGATTAGGCGGCCATCCCGTCACCGAAAAGACCGGTCCCATTGCTTCTCTGTTGGAGAAGTGAACGTGGCCGTGGAGGCTGAGTCAGTCTTTCTGCCATGTCATCTTGAGAAAGATGATGTGGCAGAAAGACAGACTCTGCCACCGGCTAGGGCAATTACTATGCCTAGTGAAAGGCTTAGAGAGAGTCATGATGTGACGGGGAATACTAATAGATCGAACTCATGTCCTTTCAACCAATCACACGACGACAACTCGCCGTGTCGCCATATCCATCCGAAGCTTCCGGATTACGATGAGCTGGCGGCGAAGTTCATGGAGCTCAAAAGAGCAAATCTTGGGAAGAAGTGAACCATCAAAATTAAGTTAGATTGATTTTAATTTTCAGCTGTTTTAGAATTCCTTTTTGTAGGGCAGTTTTGTATAGTACTATAGTTTAGTTGGGTTAATTTTGATTGTAGTATTAATTTTGGGATAGGTTGTTGTAAGATTGTTTGATTAGATTGTGTTTTTGGGTTTTAATTGGTGCAAAATTATTTTTTGGGAATATACATTACTTATGATTGCTGGACATATATGAAACGAAATATTGCGTTTTATTTTTGTGAATATGATCCCAACTGAATGATGAGAGAATTCTTCAAAATTAATTGAAAGTTCATTGTAAATTATGGATTCTTTAATGCAATTTTAATGGGCCTTTCTTAATAACTTAAATCAATTGAGATTACATATAAACAATAAAGCCGAATAAAGCAATACAAGGGCGAAATGGACAAAATAAAGATCACATACTATTTAATTTGGCATTATAGACATGAATTTATTATTTATTAATTTAATATAAAATTTTAGCATTTATTTTGAGATTAAAAAATGTGATAATTTTTTTATATTTTCAAGTATACTTATATCATGTACCACTAAACTAGAGTTGTTAGAGATCAAGCCCAAAATTACTTTTATACACAAAATTAACAATTCATGTTGGACCCTATCTTTAATTGGATCGAATCATTTTTTTAGCTCTAGATTCACGTATTCTTCAAAGAAATAGAAAAAGCCCATTTCAATGAGTCCATTTTAATATCTATAAGAGTACTTAGTTGGGCCTCCAATGGGCTTATCAAGATGGCTTAATTGGTGCTAAATGCTAATTGAGTTAGGTAAGAGTCCAACTTATTTAAGACAAATATTTGCGTTAGGCCAGCACAACATTAGGCCAATTATTTATCGCTCCTATTGTAAGCCATTAATCGAGCGAGGGGAGCCGAACGCGAATCCGGAGCGAGCCGTAAAAGCATAATTGTTGTCGATCACATTATCTATATATTAATTATCGAAGCCGAAGGCGGAACCGTTTGTTGTTTGCCGCCCCCTATTATTGTTGCCGGTCTCATTATTTATATATTAATTAGGCTGGGCCTAACGTTAGTCCGACCTAATTTTAATTAATCATCAAATAGATTGTATGACCACGTTTCGAGTAACATATGGAATTAGATCTCAAATTAATTCACCAACAAAGTTCCATATCAAGACTATGTGACAACCCCATGCAATAATTTGATTGGTCGAAATTTTTAGTGGTTTTCCACTTTTGTCAACGAAACAACACATATTGGTCGAGAAAGTTATTTCCATTTTCGGTTCATGTTCGAAAAATAATAATGTCAAAACGGCGACACGTGGCCACCCCACAACTCACGTCGAGAATTAGGTCTAAAAATCTTAATATTTGTCACACTTTGTCTATTTGTTGAAAATTTTCCATTTTGATTGGTGGTAATAAGCACTCGTCACTTTTTGGTTCATGCATTTACATCAATCAATTGATTATGCGACACTATGTTGGATTCAATTTTATTTTATTTTTTTTACTATCTTTTTTATTGAATTGTCACGTTATGCAGTTAATAAGTTGGTGCAGAACATGTACATGAATATACGACTTTTTTTTTGTATATATGTTCGAGAAAAATACCCAAAAAGACGTATTTTGTGACTTGTTACTACTTAATATATCACAACTTTTGAATGTATAATCCATTTTAGTAGTCCTCGTATAATGGAAAATAAGTCAATTATTTAAAATAAGTTTTATTTCAAGTGTGTTGGATTTAAATTATAATAAAATCGACCACTAGAGGTACTTGAATCTCCACATACCATTACTATAAAAAGGCATAATAGTAATTAAAATCAACTTGTAATTAAGAAGAGTTAATATAAAACGCATAATAATAAAAATCAACTTGTAATTAAGAAGAGATGGAATGTCTTTATATAATTAATTGAACATTCTTTGGGTGCGTAAAAGCCCATCTATTAGGATGATGTGGTCAGTGAAGTCAATTGATTAATAATTAAAAGGTCGTCGGAAATTTATTGGCTAATGAATCAAATATCTATATTTATAAGTTAGGTGTCCAAAAAGGCAAAAACACAAAATATGTCATGCAATATAAATGAAAATCCCATATATTTACACTCGAACTTTGGATCAATTGGCATACGTAGAATATAGTTTCGACTTTAACAAAATAGTACTCAATATATAATTATTATTTTTCAAATTTAACAATGGATTAAATTATTCGGTATGTAAAAAATATAGTTTGTTTCCAAAATTATACTAACGTTTTCTTTCAACATCACTCCCAAACTTCGGAGTTATATGTATTTCTTTTTCATAATAAAACATGATCAATTGATTGAATTGTACTTTATTTTATTTTATTATTTAAGAAAGAAAAAACATATTGATCACACTAATTTTCAGATGATTCGAATCTCAATTTATTAGTAGAGCACAAGCTTCTTACCAACAGGTTACATGGTTGCCCCAAAAGTCCAAATAGTATAGTTATAAAAACTCTAGATTCTTCCAAGAATAACCAAAGTATTCCCTCTGATTTTTTTGTATTGACACTATTTCCATATTGGGGTGATTTTTTTGTATTGGCTCATTCTATAAATGGAAAGTCTACTTTAATTTTTAACCACACAAATACATGACCCCACACTCTACTTTAATTTTTAATCACACAATTCTTTCTACCAACTATTTCCTAAAACTATGTGCCCAAAAAGTAGTGCCAATACAAAAGAATCGGAGGGAGTACCATAAATTGAGAGTTGGTGAACAATTGAAAATACTAGTAGTATTTTATTTAGCTAGATGAATAATTATATATAGTGAGCAATTTTGTAACAAACTCTCCAAAGCATGATCAAGATATTTATATATTTCAAACTTTTTATGTTGACGATATTCAAATTCTTCCGAATAAAGCAGACATAACCTTTTTGTTTAAAGGAATATCACAAAAGACAGATAAATTTTTTTTTCCTAAAAGAATAAAATAAAATAAAATAAAAGTATTGATTAAGAATGTGATGATGAGGTGATGTGACAGGTGGACCACCGACACGTGCCGATTCAAACCGACTTCCACAGACACAGTTTATGTTGGTTGACTTTTTCCTTTTTACTAATTTTTGTGACAAAAATATCTCATTTTTTTCCATTTCTCCACCGAAAGTGATGACTAACGTGTTTTTTCCTTAATGCTTCTCTTGTTTTTCGCCATCACTTTATCATTGTCTTTTTTATATTTTAATTTTATATATTTAAGAAAAAACTAATGTAGTATTTTACTTCAGCATAATATATGAAATGGGTTTAATAAGGTTGGTGTTTGTGTGAATTAGAACACAAAAACCCGTGAAACAATTATTTTTTTTAAAAAAAAAAAGAAGAAGTCTCACCTATCAAGCTAAGGAACTAAATATTTTGTTAGTATATTATACGAATTGAATAGATGGATTTTAATTTTGTAGGCGCCTCAATTTGATTGAGTAATAATCATCCTATTTTAGATGTCGTATTGTTTAATTAGGTAGAAATATTATAGAATATTTTTAAAAATATACAATAATTTACTTCAACGTACGTAATCTATGATATGGGTTAAATAATGAGGTATATAGTTGGTGTTGTGTGAATTAGAACACAAAAACCCTTGAAATGAATCAAGAATAAGTCTCATTCTAATTGTTTTTTAAAAACAAGAAGTCTCGCCTATCAAGCTAAGGAACTAAATATCTTTAATATATTTACGAATTAATTAAATAAATGTACGCATGGGGTTTTTAATTTTGTCAGGCGCCTCAATTTGGTTGAGTAATAATTCTCCTATTTGAAATGTCATATTATTTAATTAGATAAGAAATATTTATGAGCCATATCACCTTATATGGTGAATGATAATTTATTCCAATTTTAACATTTGCCTAAATAATCACACTTAAATGAGATAGAATGTTTCAAATGGAACGAAAAGAATATAAAACCTTTCTTCGTGAGCAACTGCTTTCGCTTATGATCGGAGGTTGAACTTTTCTTCTTCACTTCTTGATAGTATCGTCCATTTCGATTTAATACATTTTTAGGTCAATTACAAGTGACATGTCTCTTTTGTGCACACACAAATTAGGGATATTATTGTTATCGTATGTAAAGTGATGTGATCCACTAAAGCTGATTATTTTGAAGGTAAAATTGTTCATATTTATGTTACTTATATAGAGAAAAATATATCTATAATAGTGGGAGAAGGGGGAGTATAAATTTATAATTTTTCCTCAAAAGAAAAAGTATTGAACTCGTAGGATAACATTACCTTTATGTTTTAATGGTATATAGGATTAGATATGCTATATAAAGTCGTGTTCAATGGGGTCTTTTTATATTGTTAGTTAAATAGCATAGAGGGGTCAATTTCATTTTACAGAATAGTTTAATATTGGATGTACTAATAATTCAACGACTTGTTTAATTATTTGTATTATTTATTTATCTGAGGGAAAGATCTAGAGCGAGAGGCCGCATTTAAGATTATTATTCTTGATTGATGAATGATTATTTTAAGTAGTAATTAGTTAGTGATGTCTCGAGTTGGTTTATTTAAGTATTTGATTTTTTTTTTCTAGCTATTATTGTTTGCCTATTTGGAACTTCCGTGATGGCTTAGAATTTGAACACAATACGAAATAAAATAATTAGCCAACCTTTCATTTAGCTCTGTTTTTTATGTATATAATTGCTTCACGACGAATCTGCATTTAATTTGAGTTTGACTTCGAGAATTTAAATAAAAATAAATAAAAAGGCAAGAAATTAATGATTGATTGTGCAATTAAAATTTTAAAGTGGTATATACGCGTAAACGTAAAAAAAGCAAAATCAACACCATGCAGAGTGTAGGTGAAACTTTTATATATATGATTATTAACTAACCATTTAATTTTAAGGGATGTGAAATTCACGCTTTTAAAATTTATATACACTATAGATGCAATTTTTTCCTTGAAAATCGTAAAAACGTTGCACTTAACGCATATCACATGCTTTATAATTTATATAGATTGAGAAGAACACTGCAATTAATAATATTAAGTACACGTTAATATATCACAATCCATATATTTTATACGTTGAATGCAATCATTCTTATGTTTTCACTTTGAAGATATTTTTATTTGAAAATTTCGCTCTCTATCTCACTCTATATAATATAATAGTATATAAATTGATTTTGAATATATGTAGAAATCTAAGTACAATATCATGTCACATGTCTATAAAAGTAATGTAGCAAGAAATTGGTGTGTTTTATTCATGTTTTGAAAATTGTATAGTATCTTTTTCTTCTCATGCTGCCGTCCTTTTACTATGCATGCCCAACAAAAGCCGCAATTTGGTTAGAAAATCAACGTTACATAATGAATTATACTCATTACTTACTTCCAAAATAATCCACATCTATTTTTGTGCCATTTATATGCTTTGTTAAAGCAAATGTAACGTAATTAATTTGTATTATATTCCACTCTACTCCTTCAAATTATATGTAGTAAAATAATAGTGTTACCATGAGATCTAGCTAGTAATACATAAAAGATCTTAAATTCAATATAATTAATTATTATTTTTATAAATTGTATAATGGTTAACTCCTTGTATTAAACTTGGCTTCACAAGTGCTCTCCCCTATATTGTTTATATATTGACTTGTACATGAATGAGATTTATATATGATTTTTATCATATTTTCTTCGTATATAGCATTAATCTTCCCCATCAAATTATCTTGTTGCAATTAATGCCAATATAGACTCTTAAATTTCCCCAATTTATAGGTGTACGAGGTCTACTATTGTGTAGGTCGACACTTTGCATATATGGAAACTAAATAGTAGGGGCCTCATTAGATGAAAATCCACAACATTTAAAACATCATAAAAGATCCACAACGACTTCGTTACAATTCAATCACGTTCATAAAATGGCCTAAGGGTGTTTGTGTGTATAAACTTTTTAAAATAATTTATAAACCGTTCAATTAGGAGCTTATAAGCTATTTTGATTTTTTGGCAAAATAAATTCATAAATAATTTATAATTAAGCAGTAAAAATAAGTTCTAAGATATTATAAGCTCCCAAAAAGGAATTAACTTACTCAACCTAAGTTTATTTTCTTTTATAATCCTATAAACAACAATATTTTTTTCAAAAATAATCTTATATATTTTTGTATTTTCGAAATATAAACACTTTGACAATTTATATATTTTTGAAACAACTTACGGTCAAGCTCCCCCCTCCCCCATCCCAAGCAACTAAAAAACAAAAAAAAAATACTCATGTTCGTCTTTGATATACCAGATTCAATAATCCAACTTGGCGGTGTTCAGTTACTCGAGACCAAATTAGCTCGAGATTCTGCGAGATTGTATTGGCCAGATCAGACTGTATAAGATTAATTTTGTCATAGACATAAAACCAAGACTCGTAAACAAAAAACTAATCCTAGATGACATCGTTTCAAGATTAAATTATGAATTAAATCGTGCAATCGAACCGAACCGAACCGAATATATATGATGGATACACGAGGTGACCTTAATTCCACCCAAAGGCTAAAAAAATGTAGGACATAGTTCCCTCCAAACTCAGGTGTTTGCCTTTGACTTGAGCCAAGATGGAATTTTTAATTTTAATATTTTAATAGACATAAACATAGAAAATGGACCAATGAGAATTAGCCACCACCTCGTACGGAACGAAACATCTTGTGTTAATGGGCACGGCCGTGCCGCCGCCCGCGGGGCTGAGGTGGTGGAATCCGATTGGCCACTAATTTATTTCTTGCTAGTTGGATTCCAATTTTATCTCAACAAACTCCACCACAAATATTAATTATATTATTATGTTTAATCTCTTAACTCGTCTCTATCCCTAAACACTTCATATGTCGTGCCACCCACGTTGGCTTTCTAGTCCAACAATTTTGTCCTAATTGAACCATGTTGACGTTGTTAATCCACTTTAGGTTTTGGGATAATTTTGTTTACGAGTAGAGTTACGTCGAAAGTGATCAAGTTGTGTACGAGATGAAATCCTCTAGTCTGCAATTTAACGTCACAGTTCAGTCATTCGATGGGAAACTCCGATGATATAACTGGTACGAGTGAAAGAAAGTTAGAGAATAATAATCCATACGTCTCAAAGATTATTATAAATTGACAAAATTGTTAAACGTTGGGATAGTATTTGATAATTAACCAGTAACAAAACTCTGATTTTTTGTAAGAATTTGATACTTCCCCCATCTATTAAGAGTGTATCATTTTTATCATTTTGAGTATCAGTTTTCCTTATGGGACAATACTCGACACTCAATCCTTATAATTTAATCCCGCTACTGTCTGTGGCGGACGCAAAAAAAAATATTGGTAGGGGCTATGTTTAGTTGAAAACTTTGACATAATAATTTTGCTATAATTTGTTTTAGTGGTAAGGGGGGCTTTTGCACAATAACTAACCTAAAATACAAAAAAATTAATGACTTTATAAGAATAAAAAAAAAAATCCAACTTGGTAGGGGCTTAAGCCCCTCCATGGGCCTTCTTGGATCCGCCACTGGCTACGGCTCATAATTTTTTAGTAAACAACACTTGACCCACACTTTTTCCATACTCCATCCTTAAAAGTCAACATGGTGTGATAAATTCTCTATCAGAAAGTATCTATTAAAATTTTTATTAAAACTCACGTCATCCAATCAAATAATAATACACTGTGGACATACTAAGGGAATACTTATATTCCATTATATACTTATAATGTTACTAGTATAATGAATCTAATACAACTATCATGTTACCAATTTCAATCCCATGAAACAATCTTACAAGTTACAATATACTTTCAAATTTCACAAACATCCAAAAACTTTCCACTTTCCTATCCAAAAAATAAAAAGTAAAAACAGGGCAAAGGGTGGAGTAAAAGCAAGGGCAGTAGAAAATAGAAAAAGGGGAAAAAAAATAAAATCAGTAAAAAAACAAAAAGGCAGGTTTCCGCGTGGGCCCCATCACCAACCGCGATTCTGCTTCACACGCCAAAAAAATATCTCAGCTCTCTCCGCCCCTTATAAACCCTGCATTTTCCTTCCATTCTCTTCCTCACATCCATAATCATTTTCTTCTCCTCTCTCTCTCTCTCTCACAAAAAACAAAAAAAAAAAAACAAAAAACAAATCACAACACATTTTCCAAAAATTTCCCAATTTGGCATTCATATTTGCTTTGCTTACAAGCCGCTGGCTCTCTTATTATTACAACCTCGTATGAAGAAGCTCTTCAAATGCTCCTCATTTCCTCCATTGTTGCATCCTTCAACATTCTTGTCTTGAAACTATTTCTCTATTGATTCGATTTCCCAGTGAGTTTTAGCATCTGGGAATTTGAATTTGTTTCGTTTTTGTTATTTCTGCATCACTGTAGCGAGCGAGCGGCCCAGAACAAAACAGAGCAAAAAGAAAAAAGAAGAAAAAAAAAAGAATCCATTTTGGAACATTCTAGATGGATTCTTCGAAGGAAAGAGGAAAATCGAAGAAGATGGCCGGAAAAGGAAGCTCGATGGAATGGGAGAGAGACGAAGTTCAGCTTCAGCATCAGCATATGGAAGGAGAGAAATGGTGCCCTGCTTTCGACGAAGCTTCTTTTTCTAACCGCCCTTTCAAGAAGGTTCGGAGCCCCGACCGCCGCCAGAACTCGTCGTCGTCGGCCTCGTCGCCGCCGCCGCTCCTGCCGGCAATGACGTGCCCGCCGCCGCCGTACTTCCCCTTCTCGCTCGAGAATCCGCCCCAGTTCGGGGCGGACCCGATGCTCCGGCCGCAGCAGCAAATGATCTCATTTGCCCCGCAGCAGCCGAATGTGGCGGGAAATTATTTCCCGCCATATTTCGCTGGGGAGGCAGCAGCTGCGGCGGCAGTTTCTGCCTCCGCAGCTGCCAGCTCGCAGCAGCAGCAGTTGCAGCTGCTGCAGTACTGGAGCGAGGCCCTGAATTTGAGCCCGCGGGGGAAGATGATGATGATGAGCCGGCTCGGGCAGGGCGGGCGGGCGGGGGCGGGGATGCTGCTCCGCCCGCCCGCGATGCCCCTCTCGGCGACGAAGCTCTACCGCGGGGTGCGGCAGCGCCACTGGGGGAAGTGGGTCGCCGAGATCCGCCTCCCCCGCAACCGGACCCGCCTCTGGCTCGGCACGTTCGACACGGCCGAGGATGCCGCCCTCGCCTACGACCGGGAGGCCTTCAAGCTCCGCGGCGAGAACGCGCGGCTCAACTTCCCCGAGCTCTTCGTCGGGAAGGCGCCTCCAGCGCCAGCAGCGACGGACGAGGAGGAGTCCTCCTCTTCCGTCGCCGACCCTGATCCTCCGCTGCCAGCAACGGCGGATCAGGAGGAGGAGCCCCCGTCTTCCGCTTCAGCAGAAGCGGAAGACGGGGGAAGTGCGGCCACGCCCTCCGCCGCGTCGTCGTCGGAGCTGGTCTGGGGCGACATGGCGGAGGCGTGGTTCGACTCGATTCCGGCGGGGTGGGGCCCGGGGAGCGCGGTGTGGGACCACTTGGATTCTAATAATGATTTGATGCTGCCACCAAATCTTCCTCCATTTGAGAATAGTAAGCAGCAAGGAAGCTCTGAAAATTACTCTGATGCTCAGAAACAAGACAACTTTTCATCATCTTCTTCCTCTTCTGTCAGACCCTTTTTCTGGAACTAACTCTCTCTCTCTCTCTCTCTCTCTCTCTCTTCTTTCATTACCATAAAAAAGGAAAAGGAGAAACATGTTTTAGGTTGTCTCCTCTTCAATTCTTTCCTAAATTAGCAGATTTTCACAATGTCTGCTTCTCTCTCTCTCTCACTCCATGATCAGCTGCAGAGGGCTGCATATTAGAGGCCAAATCTGCATGGGAAAACGACGACGTTTCACTTTATGTAGCTAATTAGTGAATTTGATTTGAGGTTTGTTATGATTAGGGGTTTAATTTTGGGGACAGTTTTGTGATCTCCTTTTTTTCTTCACATAGTGATTTTGTTCCATCATTATTATTGTTTCATTAGATCTGTTTTTATTCTGATCTAAGGGAAGATGGAAATCAGTAGTGTTTTGTTTTGTAAATTTTTATGTTGTTTGTTATATATTTGAGGATGCTACTTTATTGCTTTAGATGATGCTTGATTGTTGGTTGCTAATTCTACAGTGTTAGTTAGTTAGTTACTTAATATGGTAATGGTTGCGTTTCAAGACATCTATTGGATTTTGCTTTTATGTATACTTTACTTCAAATCATTATTGGAATCATCAAGATTGGTCTTTTTCCCATTTCACAACCAATAGGAAAAGGGCAAATCATACTTTCCCCTGTTTTGATTATCCATGTTTCAAGGTGTCTTTGTTTTATAATTAATAATTATTTACTAATTACTAGATCAAATAGTAAAACCATGTTTAGGTTTGATTATCCATGTTTCAAGGTGTCCATTTGCACTATTTAGCATGGATATAGAATCATACTTATACAGATGATTAATTGTCTTATATATAAAATACGATTTTTAGATCTATTTACAATTACAACATGACTTTATATATAACCGTTTGAAGAATAACAATGTACTTAATAAATTTACAATTACAGCATGACCAAATAATTCAAACGACCTCTATCTGGCGTATTTATTAAAAACTCGATTATACTATAGCAATCATAGGCAGTCGAACGGTTGCAAGTTTCAGTTGGCGGATAGAGCAAACGGGTTGGAGAGGATTAAAACTGTAAAAATTGTTGGAACTTATGTCGAAGCCCTGCTAAGCTGACGCTAACGCTCCCAAGACCAAATTGCCGAAAGCTAGAGGATAAGAAGGGGCTGAAATTGCAGAGAAATAGAGATTGTTTTTATCGAAAAAATATAGCATTCTCAGTTTAAACTACGACTTGAGATTTCTGAATATTGTTAATATGAGTGGCTCTTCGTGTTCCCTAAGTGAACAAATGGTTAACTTAATGAAAATTTAATCTCGGGTAGAGCAGTGAATCCCCTATCAAAAAAAAAAAATTCTGCATCCACCACTGGTTTGTCCACACATCTCCGATTCCAACCAAGCACCAGATTCAATCTCACACCAATTCCGATCAAACTTCGATTTTTCCTTCGATTTTTCGGGCACATTGTGATCACGCAATTGCTAAACATGGTATCATAATCGAACTTGACCTAAACCGATATTTTCAGACAATTATACATTTAATTAGTACAATTAATATTATATTACCCAACGAGACTAACCAAATCGGGACTGCGTAGTTGAAACATAACAAACATGTAGCCATCATCACTCATAAAATATAAAATATTAAAATCAGAAAATTACAAAAACATAATGGGCATGCGCTCCAAACTTAATCTATTTGTTAATCCCTCAATTAGTGTTAATTAGTGTTAGAAAATTGTCATGGGTGTGCTGAGTGTGGGGCCAATAACCGGCCCATGAGATCATCTTAATTTCTTAATTGCGACGTCAAGACATCTAAAAAATTGGATGCTTAAAGATAATGATATGATTAAAAACACATATACTATTTTAAATAGTTATAAATATCTAATTTTTGGGTCTTCGCATTGACCTAATCACGCCCAACATTGATATCATTGGGTGGGTGGGGGGGGGGGGGGGGGGCCCCCCCCCCCCCCCCCCCTTTCTTTTTTATTTTATCCCTCAGTTTGTGGAGAATATTAGTTATATTTTAAATAAAAGAGTGGGGCCCAATATTATTATTTTAGTGTGAAAGATAAACCTAGGACGAGCTAATGAGTCATGCAAGGTATCGAGGTTTGTCTAATTGTAATGAATAAGTTGTTACTTTCTTGTATGCATTATATTTTATCTATGTATGTTATATTGTACAATAATGGAACATGGAATATTAAGTTAAAAGGATAAGCTTGAATACTAATATAAAGAAGGCTAATTTCATAAAATACTGAAAAAGGGTTGTTGGACAACGGAATTTCAGATGGAAGAAACTTCGTTGTAAATTTTTGACTGACAAATAAAAGACTAACATCAAAACTTAAATTTAGAAGTTAACTATGGAAATAAGGATAAAAGTATAGAATCTTTGACCTTCCCATTTTTTCTAACTTGTTAATTCGATCTTTGATTTAGTTTTTTTTAGGAGCAATGAAGATTGCATCCGGGATATCTCTTTCTAAACATATAAAATCACCAATTTTGAGTGGTAAAAAGTAAATTATTAATTCGTATTAATTTGTGTATATATCGATAAAATAAATAAATATAGTTTAAATATATAGCGAACATGATTAGCATCCCACGGATCTAATTAAATTAACATAAAAAACTTATGCCATATTGTTTGACGGGTCTATATTTTATTATACATAACTAGTACTCCCTCCGTCCCCCATATATAGGCTCATGGAAGAGTGGCACGGGTTTTAATAAAAAGTGAAAATGATGGTAGTTTGAGTGGAGATAAATTATGATTTTATTGAAAAAGTATGAGAGAGAGTATGACTTTATTGAAAAAAGTAAGAGAGAGAGTATGACTTTATCAAATAAGTACGGTTATTAGGTAAATAAAATGAAATGATAAGGATAAAAATGAATAATGTCTTTACCATAAATGAAAAAAGGAAGGATGGGCCTATATTTCAGGGACGGACGAAAAAGGAAAGTTGAGCTTATATATGGGGGACGGAGGGAGTATTTAAATCCAAATTTATATTTAATGATAGTATCACTTTTACCATTTTGGGTGTCCACAAAGAGTGTTCCACTTTCCTTATTTGGCAAAAAAGTGGTGGGATAATTTCTCCACTCACACAATATCTTTCACTCTTTATTAAATCATTTGATGGGACCATTTCCCCACTCACACATTTCTTTTACTTTTCATTAAAACTCGTGCCGTCCACAAAGTAGAACACTCTTTGTTGACGGAGGGAGTATTATTTAATTAATGGGATGGGATTGATGATGCAAGAATAATGATAATGGAGTGGTTGTGACGACTACTTGTACATGAAGCCGACGCTCATTCTTGTGATAGACATCAATCATTGACAATCCCTAATTATGATCATCAATATTATCTCATAGAATTTAACAAACAAAACTTTATTAATTGTTAATCACACAAAGTCAAAGTGAATTATGCATTTGAGGTTAGAATTTGAAGGGTAATTAAGGTCAGTGCCGTCCACACTTGGTTAGTTGTCTTTCCTTTTCAATATAGGTAATAAATTGGACTGCCTTGGCATTAATTAAACCCAATATTTTATACTATTAATTTCAATATTTTCAAAGCTTATTATAGCCATATAGAGCAATAGCTTCATGAGGCCCCTCCCTTATATAGTATATGATTGATTCCTCTATTCTATTATTCAATTTAACATCAAATTGGGACAAAAGATTAGGATATGAAGAAAAGAAAAACATAAAGTCCATAATAAAAATCTTTCTTATTCTTGGTCAAATTGAAAAAAAAAGGCAACGTCACAGTGAATTTGAATCAGACATTCACCACTAGGCCGACATATTCACGCAACTAATTTGTAAGTTGCTATTCATAGTTGTTATCTACCGCTGACGTCTCGCTTAATTTTAACCAAACTCACAATTTAGCCAAATTTGTAGGTAACTACTATAAAATCAAGGCTAATGCAAAGTTCTTGAAGAAATAGCTAGAATTACAATTTTTGTCCAAAAGATTGCAATCTTTGGCTTTTTTTTTTTGCTAAATCCTTTAGCTATTAAGCTAGGACATTAATTTCTCACTTTTTTTATTCTTCTTGTTTATCTTTTGTCTTTTATATATATTGTAATAATGGGCCTTTCAGTTAGAGGCATGGATTTCATAGATTTATATGGCCCAATTTAAATCCCAATGAAGCTCGGCCCATTATTAATTACTAGAAGGTTCTTTTCCTTGTAATTACTAGTAATTACTAATTTAATCAAAATTTCTCTATGCAGATTTTGCCCTTCTTTCTTACTAATAGAGATTTTGGGTATTACTATACTGTTTTTCTTTTTCTCACTGACATACAAAAGAATAATATATAACACAAATTATTATCTATTAAAAAAATAATATAAGTGGTTAAATGCTGAAAAAAAAATCATCAACTTAGACCTGATTTTAATTTTATACACAACTTATATAATATTCTAATAATGAACTCACTTTTTTATTCACAATAAGCAGGCATAACCAAAATTTTTCCGACGCTTAGAAGAATATCATGAGTCATGACACATTCTCCACCTGGAAAAAAATAAATTGTTGAATTTTGAAAAGAAAAATCATACTATTAGCATATTTTTCTAGTCTATGTCGATTTGCTACAAATAAAAATTGGGATCATTAATGATACATTTAGAAAATCAAATCAACCTTAGAAGTTAATCCCTATTTAAATTATAAATGAATATTTACACTTTTCTACTCGACCAATGTTTAAAACGACATCAGATTCAACTCAGTATGAAATTTTCATATTACTAACAGATCATCGTTCAAGAATTGTATTTACCTTAATATAAAATATATAAATGTATTGCAAAATTGTAAATACAATAAAGATGAATTCAAGCACGAGCCCATTCCCAAGCTTTCTAGAAAACAATAAAATGATTAAAATCATTGAATATCTAGAAAAAATTAAAATATGAAGACAAATAAAAATCAAAAGAGAAAATCCAAACTCGAATTCTGATTGGACAAGTGTGGGATACATTCATCCGTCAATCCAATCACCACCTTATCCTTTCCCGCTTTAATTTTCCCTCTTTTTCAGACACCATTTTTTCACTCCTCACTTCACCAACACAATAAATCTCTCAATTTCCACAAAATCACCTGAAATTTTGTCCAAATTTCCCACCATTTTGTTTCTCTCTATGGCTCTTCAAGCAGCCTCGCTGTTTCCTTCCACTCGCTGCATCTCCAAAGAGGTAAGAAATGTGTGTGAAATCTGCAGATTTTCTTTGAATTTGAAGAATTTTGCGGTTTTTGAGGTTGTGATTTTTGGTGATTTTAATGATGTAAGAATAAGGGAATTGCGATGAAGGAGACTTCTCTCTTTGGAGCTGCGCTGCCGGCAGGAATTAAAGCTGAATTTTGCCCATCTTTTTACAAGGTATTTTTTTTTTCTTCCCAATTTCGTCTCTCTCAAATTCATGTTTATGAGAATTGATTAAGCATTTTTATTTTGATAAATATATAGGAAATTCGTTGCTTAAGTTTTGCTTTAATGGAAGTGTATAATAAAATGTGTATTTTCTTAATTTGCATAAATAAAAATTGGTAAGTAATGGTTGCATTTAGCAAGAAAAGTTGTGCTGGTTTTTTGTGATGTTGGATTAATTGAGCAATTAATTGATAATTATGTTCTCCAATTTGCGTAATTACCATGTTGATGTTGTGTGCATAAATAGTGTATTCTAATTGTAGCGGCGGAGACAGAATTGTAGCTTTGGATAGAGTTGATAGTCGAAAAGAAAAAGAGAAATGAAAAATATAGTTGGGGGTTGCTCGAGCCCACCCTATCTTTCCATAAGGTCGATTCGGGTTGCACCGAGAGTAATATTTATCAAACACCCAAAAATGTATTTATGTTTAAAGAAAAAAAAAAGTTGTTGGGGGGGAGGGGGGGCTCGAGCCCACCCTAGTTTTCCATAAGGTCAATTTGGGTTACACCGAGAGTAATATTTATCGAACACCGAAAAATGTATTTATGTTTAAAGAAGAAAAAAAGTTGGGGGTGCTCGAGCCCACCCTAGATCGGTCCCCGTCAACATGTTGCTTAGCATCGATAGGGTCGATTCGAATTACACATTGTGTGTGTAATTCACCGAGTATAATATTTATCGAACACCCAATAATGTATTTATGTTTATCGAAATATATATTTATTATTCATCAGATATAGCATCTACGGTACCAAATTGTGCTTAAATGTTGGTGTCTAATATATAAAATGAACACAAAATGTGTAAATGAGAATTTTTTTTTTCCTTGATTTAGGATTTGAGGAAAAAGCTATCAAATGGAGCAATCAAGGCCCAAACCACGGCGGCCGCCGCTCCGGCGATCAACCAGGCCTCGTCCGACGCGAAGAAGACGCTGCGCAAGGGCTGCGTGATCATCACGGGGGCCTCGTCGGGGCTGGGCCTCGCGGCAGCCAAGTCCCTGGCCGAGACGGGGAAGTGGCACGTGATCATGGCGTGCCGGAACTTCCTCAAGGCCGAGCAGGCCGCCAAGTCCGTCGGCATGGCCAAGGAGAGCTACACCGTGATGCACCTCGACCTCGCCTCCCTCGACAGCGTCCGCCAGTTCGTCGAGACTTTCCGGCGCTCGGAGATGCCGTTGGACGTCCTCGTGTGCAACGCCGCGGTCTACCTCCCGACGGCGAAGGAGCCGACCTTCACGGCCGAGGGCTTCGAGCTCAGCGTCGGCACCAACCACTTGGGGCACTTCCTGCTCGCCCGGCTCTTGATGGACGACTTCAAGAAGTCGGACTACGCGCAGAAGCGCCTCATCATCGTCGGGTCGATTACAGGTATCAGTATTGCTAGTTCATGCACGGTTGCTCCTTTATGAGGAATGGGTGGATATTTTGATTTCAGTTCGAATTTTTGCTAAAACCGAACCAAAATGAGTTTTTATTTTAAGTTTTTTATAAAATAACCTCGAACCGAACCAAATTAAACGGAATTTTAGAAAAACCCTAAATGGAAATACATTTTCTTTTAATTTATTTTTATAATTTTTTACAGGTATATTAGTAATGCTAGTTCATGCACCATAGCTCGTTTACGAGGATAAGGGTGAATATTTGGATTTCGGTTCAAAATTTTGCTAAAAAAGAACGAAACGAGTTTTTTTGTTTTATCTTTTAATAAATGAACCTCGAATCGAACCAAATTAACCAGAATTTTAGAATCAAAACCGAAGGGAACTAAAAAACCCGAAAATCCCTAACTCGAATTACAGTTTCTTTATATTTTTTTATAAAAAACCTTGTATGGAACCAAATGCCAAATCGAACCGAACCGAACCTAAAGATATTATATTCAATATTTCGATTTGGTTTGTATCGCTAACTCGGATTCTGGATATTCTGCTCACCCCTAAACAAAGAGGCGAAAAACGGGTTCTTGAACTAGTAGTGCTGATGCAGGGAACACCAACACCTTGGCCGGGAATGTGCCTCCGAAGGCGAACCTAGGCGACCTGAGGGGTTTGGCCGGGGGCCTTAACGGCGTCGGCACCTCCTCCATGATCGACGGGGGCGAGTTCGACGGGGCCAAGGCCTACAAGGACAGCAAGGTGTGCAACATGCTGACGATGCAGGAGTTCCACCGGCGCTACCACGAGGAGACCGGCATCAGCTTCGCCTCGCTCTACCCCGGCTGCATAGCCGAGACCGGTCTGTTTAGAAACCACATTCCCCTGTTTCGGATCCTGTTCCCGCCCTTCCAGAAGTACATCACGAAGGGCTACGTGTCGGAGAAGGACGCCGGCGACAGGCTCGCACAGGTTAGTTAGTTAAAACGGTTGGCGGTTGTAATCAGGGACGGATCCAGAAATATAGCTCAAAGGGTGCTAATTTTTTTAAATTTATTTATAGTATTAAAAAAACACCTCCTGGTTTTAATGTCTCGGGTTGTTTGAAGCTGGTTGTTTAACCGTTTTCGGGTGTGGTGTTTAGGTGGTGAGTGATCCGAGCTTGTCGAAGTCGGGGGTGTATTGGAGCTGGAACAGCACGTCGGCCTCGTTCGAGAACCAGCTGTCCAAGGAGGCGAGCGATGCGGAGAAGGCACGGAAGCTTTGGGAGGTGAGCGAGAAGCTCGTCGGGTTGGCTTGAGGCGGAGTCGGGAGGCGTTTGGGTAGTGATGAACGAGATGATCAAGATATTCGAGATGTAGGTGAAGAAGGGTGTTGGAAATTTAGCAAGAGGTGAAGAAATGAGTTATAAAGAGATGCAGAAATAATCACAATCAGTGTTTCAACTTTCAAGAAGGAAAATAAGAAAAAAAGCAAAAAGGCAATGGTGAAGTGTTCCTTCTCTCTTTCTAAGGAAATGTAAACATGAGAGGTTTTTTGTACTTGGATTAATGGAGAAAATGTTAGTTATGATCTTCTATGGCTTTATTTTATACTATGCAATTTGATTTGACAAGATTTTGATTGTATTGAGACAAATAGATGAAGTGCCAATTGGTGAGCTTATTTTAGGTTTAATTGTCTATAAATATACAAACTTTACGACACGAATTTGAATTTCACCGAGACCTTATCGGTCGAGCCATGAAATAGGGCTTCGAGGCGAAGGCGAGACGATCGTCTCGCCGGCCCCACAAAGCCTTCTTTCAACCAAACAGGAACCCTTTTAACACCAAATTCACAAACACAGCAATCATCCCTACTTTCCATCTCTTTGGTAAAGAAAATATTCAAAAACACCCAACGCCATCACAGTAATTTCTTAGTGAATTTCTCAACATAGGGCAAAACATTTCAATGTTCTAATAATCTAAGTGATACAAAATCACAAACACACAGATGAAAACTGCAACAATCAAATTTTCATATAAAGAGATCTATGTCAACAACACCTACATCAACATTGACCTAATTCTTCCCATTCTCAGCCGCTGGTTGATTCTCATCCTTCCCAATCGCCACCACCACCTTCTTCAACACGAACTCCGCCGGCTGGTGCGAGTTCTCCACCGCCTTCGATATCCCCTGCCACTTCTCCCCGTGCTTCGGATCCGCCGCCACGCACCTGCTCAGCACGTCCCTCTGCGTCTCCTCGTTCCCATGCTGGAGCTCGAATTTGTAGTACAGCGCCCAGAAATCCCCGATGTCCGGCGCCAGCGTCACTGCCCGGTTGAACCATGACCTCGCCTTGTCCACCTTCCTGTCGTGCCAGAATATCTTCCCCACGGCCGCAAGAACATGAGGGTCGTCGCCGCACTTCTTGTACGCATCCCGACTCTTCGTCTTCTGCTGGGGCCGTGGCGCCGTCTCAATCGAGGCCGCCCACAAGATCCCGCTGGTCGGGCACTCCTGCAGCGCCTTCGCCATTAATATATCGGCCTCCTTCTTGTGCCCGTGTCGAGCCTCTGCTCGCACCGCAGCGAGCCAGAGCTCGGGCGTCTGAGGGTTTTTCTTCCGAGCCATGGTTAGAACCGCGCGAGCTTTGCTCAACCCGTTAACCTTCTCCTCGAGATGAGCCAGCGAGAGCCATAGCGGGATGCAATTAGGGCAATTCTTGATCCCCAATTCGAACGCCTCCTTCGCGCGTTCCAAGTTGGCGAGACGCTCCTCGAGCTGCCCGAGCATCAGCCAGAGCTTGAAGAACGACGGGAACAGCTTCAGCCCCTCGTCGAGTAGCCTTCTCTCCTCCGCCGTGTTCCCCAATTCCCTCTCCACGATGGCGGATTTCATCCACACCCGCTCCGTCCCACCCCTCTCTCGAGCCTTGGCAAGAAGCATCCTCGCCCTCTCCGGCTCGTGATTCTCAAACTCGAGCTTGAACGCAGCGAGCCATATCTCCTCGGAATTAGGGATTGCGGCGTACGCTTCTTGAAGAATTGCACGAGCAGCCGGCACGTCCCCGGCTAGCCACTTCTCCTTCGCACCCATCAGCCACAAAACCTCGGCGTGTGGAATGTAGGTAACAGCCTTTCGGAGCAACGCATCGAGGGATTCCCTGGTGCCATGGCTCTTCTCGAGCTGAGCGGCTTTCAGCCATATGCTCTTTTTCGTCAAGAACACGGTGAGCGCGTGGGCGTAGATCGCCCTCGCAGTCTCGATCGATCCCCTCTTCTTGCACTCCTCCGCGTCAGCGACCCAAGTCCGCTTCCGATCCTCCTCCTCCACCCCGATCTCGATCGTGTTGTGGATTATCGCCTGGCACGTAACAACGGAGCCGGCCCTCTCAGCCGCCTCCGCCTCCTTCATCCACATCTCCCTATCAATCTCGACTCCCTCCCTTTGCAGGGCCCGAATACCCCTCTCGATGATCTTCCCGACCATGCTCGTGTTCCCGTTCGCCTCCTCCAGCTTCGCGGCAGTGATCCAAATTGCGGGCTCCTTCGAGAGCTTCTCCCTAGCCTTATTCAGCACCTTCTTCGCGTTCTCGTAAGTCTCCAGCCTTGCCAGCGCCAGCCACAGCTCAACATGAAGCGGGCAGCATTCGACAGCTCGTTGCAATAACAGCCTGGCGTCCTCCTCGTTGGCAAGCTCGACAACCGCCTTCCAGAGCCTCACCGAATCTGGGATATGCTCGAGCCCCTTCCTCAACACCCTGCTCTTGTTAACATCATCGAGCTCAAGCTTCGCCGCCTGCATCCACAGCTTCACCGAATTCGGAATCGCCTTCACGCCCCTCGCGATCACGGCCTTGGCGTCCGTGTGGGTGGCCAAACGGCACGCCTCGAGCCAGACATCCTCGCTTTTCGGGCATTCCTCGCACCCTTTTCTGATCAGCTGCTGAGCCGCCTGAAGCTTCCCGGCAACCTCCTCCAACCTCGCCGCCGCAATCCATCCATGAGGATGCTTCGGATTCGTCTGAGTTACAGATTTCAGCAGCAATCTGGCCTTGTTTATGTCAGAAACCTCAGCATCACTAGTAATCTTCATACTTTTCAAATCAGTCAAATATCCCTTTGGATCGACAACCGTTAATCCGGAAACAGAATCGGACAATCGATCGAGCTTCAACGACAAAACTGTGCCCCTTCCTTCACCCACGGCGGTCAAATCCGTCACAGGAGTCTGCGCCCACGGCGTCTCCGTCCCACCGGCGGCGCGGCTCTTTGGGTCGAGCGCGCTCACGTGCTCCTTCTCCTGCCTCGCCTTCTCCAGCAGCGTGTCGGGGACGGGGACGAAGCTCTCGAATCGCTTCTTCTTGTTACGGAGCGAGTAATCCCCGATCTCCGGTATGCTATCCCACTCTTCCGTCGACAATGTGTACAGTTTCCGCTTCAAATCGGCGAATTGCTCCGTGATTTTCGGGTTCGAGGCTCGATACTTCTCGATCTCCTCCTTCAGCCGCGCCTCCCTCCGATCCTTCCGCCGCGAATCCATCCGCTTATCGATAGCCTCCCAAACCGCATCGGCTTCCTTATCTTCATCATCGTATTCAGCCGAGGCGAACAATCCGGCGTCGTTTCCTTCGAATTCGTCGAATTTCTGATTCTCGTCGTATCCCTTCTCCTCGCTCTCTTCTTCCTCCTCATCTTCTCCAGCCCCCTTTCCACGGCCGCGGCCGACGCCGGGGGCGCCGGGGGCGCCAATCGCCGCGGCAGATCTATCAGGAAGGTCAGGGGCAGCTCGCGCAGGTCCGATATCGGAACGGGTGGTGAATCCGGTGGCGCCACGGCCGAGCCCGGCGACGTAATTGGGCGGCGGCTTGGTGTTGAGGAAGTCGGTGCGGGCCTTGTTGGGGGCTACGGGGGCTTGCATACCGCCGAGGAAGGGTATTATTAGGGTTAGGGTTGAATTTGGGGAAATCCCCAAATCGGAGAGGAAAACGGCGTCGTTTGCCTCCGTGGAGAGGAGGCGCGGGGAGAGGTAGAGGCGCTGCTGCGAGAGGGGAATCGAGTGGTGGAGATGGAGATGGAGGCGGAGGGATTGGAGAGTGGTGGTGGAGGGATTGAGATTGACGGCTAGGGTTTTGTTGGAGGGGGATTGGATAAACACCATGATTTAGGGCTTAATCAGAATTTCTCTGTGTGTGTGTGAGAATTGGGGGAAAGATGAAATGGTGAGGGCGCGATTTCGCCGGAGAAGACGGCTTTTTCCGACGAAGTAATCGGAGTTTTTCCTCTAGAGAGAGAGAGAGAGAGAGAGTGGCTGTGTATCTGTAAATGGCGTATAGGTTAGCCGACTTCCTCTTTTTTTTTTTTTCGTTTCAGAAAATAAAAATCGTATATAAACCGACTTTAATTTTTCATAATTAAATTATAAAACTCAATATGCTTAATACATGCTATAATTTTTTCATAATTAAATTATAGGAGTACTTATATAAGTACTATATTTTTTTTTCTTTTTTTTCTTGAAGGAATACTTATTTTAATGAAGGATTATTATAGTTATACATGCTATAATATTTTACATATTCAAAACAAACATATCATATTAAAATTGTATAATTGTTTATTATAGAATTTTCTCCAACATCCCCTTCATTATTTTCTCAGTCGACTTTTCGATTTGGTGAATTACATAAGATTAGTCTTATTATTGATGTTTTTGTAACAAAAATCTTATGATCAGTATTCGGTGGATGAGCTCAACCGTAACTTGATCTTGTGAGAATGACATGTAAGATTTGTCTTGACTTATTAGTCCTGATTTCACTCATGTGATAAATTTAATCTTAGATAATACCAAATCGATATAATTTAGAATAATCTCGAACTAATTTAGTCTCGGGTGATCAAACACCACCTTATATAGTACTATAACACATCAATTAAAAAGATTAATTTCATATTTTAAAACAATGAAACAAGTCTGGATAACTAGGTTAATTTTTGAAGTGGTATTGTAGAAAGTGATTGATGGCCTCACATAGTCACATCCATCCTAAACCTTTAGAAAGCATATAATCCTTAATTACACGACTTAATTGGAAAGTTAAGCACTAATTCTGATTTAAAATGAAGCAATTATCGGTTTGCACCAAATTTTGCACATCCACTTTTTGACATTTTGTGTTTCCTTCTTAAAAATACTTACTTTATTACTATAATATTACTACAATATTACCATAATTTCTAAATCAAAATATCTTTATCTCGATTTCGAGCCACTTCATTTTAGCTTGAAAAGCATCCAAATCGAGCAAGACTAAAAAAATCGAGGCTACCTAAGCTCGGCTTGGAGTTTTAGGTATGAAAGGCTTTTTTTCGAGCCGGAGTAGATTGAATTGGTAAAATTGCGACATAAAAATGATTTCAACCCGACTCGTTTGACAGCTCTAAGGATCAATTTTCATACAATTTACCTCGAAGAAGACAGTAAAAACCAAAAATTACCGCATGCCCACAGCTATTGCCTGTTGCTCAGAAAGCTCCATCAAACCTTGAACAAGTGAAAAGTCAAGAACGTGTGATGGCATTCCCAAACTTAACAAACAATAAAAAAATGAAATAAAAAATTGACAAAAATGAGGATTTTGCTTACACGAACAAAAGGGAAACTCCCACTTGTCAAATAAAAGTCTTCATCACTCCCAATTTCAGATCTGGGAAATAACTCCCATTTTCTCTCCCAACGCCCACACCCACACCTGTCTGCAGTTTCAAGAATCCCAGCTGAAATTCTTGAAAAACAGTTGCTAAAAAAGTTCGGTTTTTTCGGTTGGGATCGGCGGTTTGGGGAGATGGGCCTGCAAGAAAATGGGAATATGGAGATGGGTCTGCCTCTGGGAGCCAAGAACAAGTATAGAAGAATGGATGATGATTCCATTTCTGAGCTGAAAAATGGTGGGGATTTTGGTGAGGATTATGATGCTGCACAGCACCACCGACAGATGGAGAGGAGCAAAACGACGAGGAAATATGTGTTTGCTTGCTCTGTTTTTGCATCCCTCAATAGTGTGCTTCTTGGATATGGTGAGGAAAATCTTGATTGTCCCACATTTGTTTGATGGAAAGAAACTGTTTTTTTCTTTTTCTTTTTTGGCTTCTATCTATTGAAAATTGGTGGATTCTTGCATTTTCATGTGATGGGCCTAAGTCAAAGCTTGATTCTTGATTTGTTGATTATCCCACATTTTGTTTTATGGAAAGAAACTGTTTTTTTGCTTCTATCTATTGAGAAATGGTGGATTCTTGCATTTTCCTATGATGGGACTAAGTCAAAGCTTGATTCTTGATTCTTGATCCCGCAGTGTTTTTTGATGTAAACTGTTTTTTTACCTCCCTCTATTGAAAAAATGGACAATTCTTTCATTTTCCTGATATGGGCCCAAGTCAAAGCTTGATTCTTGATTTCTTGATTCTTGAATCTTAAATCTTGATCCCACATATTGTGTTGTTTGATGTAAACTGCTTTTTTGGATGATTTTTGCATTTTCCTGTGATGGCCCAAGGTTAAAGCTTGATTCTTGATTTTCATAGGTTGATGTCTGAGTAATATTGGTGATGTTAATGATGTGTTGTTGTTTCATGTTTGTGTCTGAATTTGATGATGATGTGTTGATTGGAAATTGAAAGAGAAATGGTATTGTTTGATAGATTCAAAACTTAAAAAAAAAAAAAAAAAAAAAAAACTGAGAGAATTAGGCTTTGTTGATTTGCAGATGTGGGAGTAATGAGTGGAGCAATCCTCTTTATCCAAGAAGATCTGAACATCACAGAGGTGCAGCAAGAAGTCCTCATCGGAATCTTGAGCGTCATGTCCCTTTTAGGCAGCCTCGGCGGCGGCCGGACCTCCGACGCCATCGGCCGGAAGTGGACGATGGGGCTCGCCGCCATCATCTTCCAGCTCGGTGCCGTCGTGATGACCTTCGCCCCGACGTTCAAGGTCCTGATGATGGGCCGGATCCTGAGCGGGATCGGGATCGGATTCGGGGTCATGATCGCGCCCGTCTACATCGCCGAGATCTCCCCGACCGTCGCCCGGGGCTCCCTCACCTCGTTCCCGGAGATCTTCATCAATCTCGGGATCCTCCTCGGATACGTCTCGAATTACGCGTTCTCGGGGCTCGACTCGCACGTTAACTGGCGCGTGATGCTCGCGGTCGGGATCCTCCCATCGATCTTTATAGCGTTCGCCTTGTGTATAATTCCAGAGTCGCCGAGGTGGCTCGTGCTGCAGGGCCGGGTGGACGAGGCGCGGGCCGTGCTTTTGAGGACGAACGAGCACGAGTCCGAGGTCGAGGAGCGGCTCGCCGAGATCCAGGTGGCGGCAGCGCACGGCACCGTCGACGGGGTCGAGCAGAAGGCCGTGTGGCGCGAGCTGCTCAGCCCGTCGCCGGCCCTCGCGAGGATGCTGATCGCCGGGTTCGGGATCCAGTCGTTCCAGCAGATCACGGGGATCGACGCGACGGTCTATTACAGCCCGAAGATCTTCCAGGCGGCCGGCATCGACGACAAGACGAAGCTCCTCGCGGCCACCGTCGCCGTCGGGGTGACGAAGACGGCGTTCATCCTCATCGCGATCGTGCTGATTGATCGCGTCGGGCGGAAGCCGCTGCTCTACGTGAGCACCGTCGGGATGACCGTGTGCCTGTTTTCCGTCGGGGTGACGCTGTCGTTCTTCGGGGAGGGCTCGTTCGCGATCGCCTTGTCGATCCTCGGCGTCTGCGGCAACGTGGCGTTCTTCTCCGTCGGGATCGGGCCCGTCTGCTGGGTCCTGACCTCGGAGATCTTCCCCCTCCGCGTCCGGGCGCAGGCTTCCGCGCTCGGGGCCGTCGGGAACCGGCTCTGCAGCGGGTTCGTCGCCATGTCGTTCCTCTCCGTCGCGCACGCCATCACCTTCGGGGGCACGTTCTTCCTCTTCTCGGCGATCTCCGCGGTGTCCGTGGCGTTCGTGTACAAGTGCATACCGGAGACGAAGGGGAAGTCGCTCGAGCAGATCGAGCTGCTGTTCGAGGATCGGTACGAGCTGCAGGCGGGCGAGGTCCAGCTCGGAGACGCCGAGCGTTTGGTGCCGAAGGAGTGATCCGCCACGACGTTTTCGACTGCTGGGGATCGTCGGCATCGGCCGCGAGACGACAGCCCGCCGGATTCTTTCGACCGGCATCGGAGTAAGCTTATATAGGAATCAGGCAAGAGAAGGTGTTGGTTTTGTAGGAAAATGATTGTGATAGTAAAATTGCAGGTAAATGAACTGCTTGAGAGAAGCCTATTTGTATAGTTGATTCTTTTGTTGCCATAGTTTTGTTTCAAGGGGTACACGACGTCGTATCATTTAGGACAAATTTGAATGTCTTTGAAAATAATAAGATCATATTTATCAACAATCGTTCAAATCGTCTAACCATTTAGCACTTTGAATATTTAATTAATTTCTCCTTGCACGTTTACAATATTCTTTTGATATAACCACGTCCACTTTTCATGGTTTATTCATCCTTGCCCCCACTACTAAATTACATATAAAAATTATTAACATAATATAATATAATGTAATTTAATAATAATAATAATAATACTTAAATTATAAATATACATGTTAAGTATACTGTATACATAGAGAGTAGTGCAAATCAATTTTTTTTTTTTAAGAAATCTACTTATCGATGTACTGAACGTATAAATTTATTGTACTTCTAATAACATCGATGAGTAATGTTGGTTTTACTAGGACCCAACAATATATTAACTTAATATGTAAAGTGCACTAATATAGACATAATTCATAAGATTGAAATTTGAAGGTATATATGAAAATAGTAGTAATAGATAAAAAAAAAAAGATTAAACAACCCAATTAGGGTGGGGCAACATGCTAAAATCACAACAAAGCCCAATTAATTGGCATTTCAACTTGGACTTGGCCCCTCGAAATCTCTGCAATCTCTCTCCAAACCAAACTTAGTGGATTAGAAAGACAAATAAAATAAGACATGAAAATGAAAAGAAATGAAAAGTTGAACCAAATGACTTTGTCACACTAACTACTCTTCCCACCAACCACCACCATCAACATTAGAAGCAAAAAAGAATAAAAAATCATTCATATGAAAAACTCTTCTCTAATCGTCGCCGTAGAATAATGATTCAACAATCCCACGCCAAAATAGCAATCGAGATGGCAAAAATTCTTGTCATTTTCCGAAAATTTGCTCATTTTTTGGACCAAATGAGATCCATTATCCTATAATTTCATATTTTAATATATCCCATAATGCCCACTATTAATTTCACTTTTTTAAAAATATCTACAATAGAATAAAATTTTATTATCGTATAATACATCTGCTACAAAAGGTTGGAATTTAAAAATGGTAAGTATATAATAATTTTGGAATAATCAATCCCATACTAACTAAAATAACAAATTAAATATAAAAAGGAAATTAGTGAATCCTAATAAATGATCTAAAAATTATACTACTAAAATACAAGAAAAAATAACTAAAAGCTAGAAATAATTAAAATAAGAGAGTGGGGGCATCAAAATTCAAAAGTAGGATATACATTGGATATCATGTGATTTCCGACCACTGATTGCTGACGTGTCTTAAATTATTTTTATAAACTCAACCCTTTTTCACTGTTTCCAGCAGCCATCTCTTTAGCTTGGATAATGACATTTTTCAAAAGCTACATAGCAATCATTCATCAATTTACTCTTTCCCTATTTTGTGTGTTTGACCTATCCAAGATTTTTGCCCAGACAATAAGTTTTTCTGGTAAGAATTCATAGTTAGTTCAGATGTCAACTCAAGTTTTAAGGAATAATTCATGCTTTTTTCTTTTGTGTTTTTTTAATGGAAGTCTGTTTCAAAACAGGGATCTTGAAAATCTTTCCATATATATATTTATATATATATATATACCTGAAGTGGAAATCAAATGCCAAATCTGCTCTTAGCCATTGCCATTTGTGGACTTGTCTGCTCATCCGCCGGAGAAGACACGATTCCGGCCGGCGGGGCGTTGGCCGACGGCGAGACTTTGGCGTCGAGAAACGGCGTTTTCGAGCTCGGGTTCTTCTCCCCCGGCTCGTCGAGAAACCGGTTCGTGGGGATATGGTACGCGAAGGAGCCGGACATCGTCGTGTGGGTCGGAAACCGGCATGATCCGATCGAGGAATACTCACGAGAAGTGGTGTTGCAAGTAGCAAGAAATGGAGCATTTGTCACGAGCATGAATGGAAGCATAGACCTACAATTGTCGAATTCATCGACGGCGAATCCGAGTTTACGGCTTTTAGACACCGGCAACCTCGTGCTCGCGGACAATTCCTCGGAGGGAAACTATATTTGGCAGAGTTTTGATCACCCATGCGATACGCGGTTGCCGGGGATGTTCATGGTGGCGAGCCTCGACGGGGCCGAGGAGAAGTACTTGACGTCGTGGAGGAACTTTGATGATCCCTCACCGGGAGATTACGCCTACAAGATTGAAAACAAAGGGTTGCCTCAGATGGTGGTCGCGAAACGCGGCGTGAAAACGCACCGGAGCAGCCTGTGGAACGGGGTTCATGTCAACGTCGCGACAAGCTATAACAGCGTTTTCAAGAGCAAATTGGCTATGGACGACGAGGGCACGGTGACGCTGGTGGACCTCTCCAACAGCTCGATCCTCACGAGGATCGTGATGGACAAATCCGGCTCGCTCAACCGCTACATAATGAACGACGCGAAAAACGAGTGGAATCTCGTCTACGCGATCCCGAAGGATCTGTGCGACGAATACGCCAAGTGCGGCCCCAACGCCATCTGCAGAATCGAGAGAATGCCGATATGCGGGTGCCTGGACGGGTTCGAGCCCAAGTTCCAGGCGAACTGGGATTTACAGGACTGGTCCGACGGGTGCACTCGGATTAAGCCATTGACTTGCACGAGCGGGGACGGGTTTATGAAGTTTGAGGGGGTGAAATATCCGGATATATTAAGATTTTGGTTAAATACGAGCACGAGCCTCAGCGAGTGCAAAGACGTCTGCTTCAAGAACTGCAGCTGCACGGCGTATGCACAGCCGTACATAACCAACGGGGGCCCCGGCTGCTTGATGTGGTTCGGGGATCTTATCGACACTAGAGTGCTTCCGGGAGCGGATAAGAATCAGAATCTCTACATTCGCCTGCCCGTTTCCGAACTAAGTAACTCTATTTTATCTCAGTAGTTCAAGAACTTATATATCTTAGCCTAATGTAGTTAGGTATCGATTCGTGATTCATCCTTTTCGTTTCCCCCTCTATAGAATCGATCCTCGATTCAGACAATGAGAAGACGAAGAGGAGTCCAAAGGTAATAGCAATATCGGTTACTGTGGGAGCTCTGCTATCTATCTTAACCTGTGGAGTTATAGTTCTAATTCGAGTGAGACGACGAAAGAGACGAGGTAACGAGCATAATATTCACATCAATTCAACAGTCAAAGATTTCTTTCGAGCACACTAAACCATCTTTTGTAAAAACAAACTGCAGAAAGAGAAAACGGTGATTTAGAGTTACCTCTATTCAGCTTCGCGACGATTGCTGCTGCAACAGACAACTTCTCCGAGGAGAAAATAATCGGAGAAGGAGGTTTCGGCCCTGTTTACAAGGTAATTTCATGCTCAGGTATATTCCAAATGAAACGATAATAATAAGCAAAAGCGTTAAGCAGGGAAATTTGTCGGAAGAAGAGGAAATAGCTGTCAAAAGATTGTCGGGAACCTCCACCCAAGGCCTCGAAGAGTTCAAGAACGAGGTTGTTCTGTTTTCTAAACTACAGCATACGAACCTAGTCCGACTCTTGGGATGTTGCATTAAAGGAGACGAGAGGATGCTTATCTACGAGTACCTGGAGAACAAAAGCCTCGATTATTTCATATTCGGTATGGCTCGAGAATTTTACTCGTTTTTTTATGTTCACTCTACTAAACTCGAAGAAAATGAAGTCGAGATGCGTGATCTTGTCCAGATCCGAACAGAAAGGCAGAGCTGGCGTGGCCTAAAAGGTACGACATTATTCTGGGAATCGCACGAGGACTGCTCTATCTCCATCAGGACTCACGGCTAAAGATCATCCACAGAGATCTCAAAACGAGCAATATATTACTCGACGGGAATCTGAATCCGAAGATCTCGGATTTTGGGCTAGCGAGGACCTTCAAGAGCGACCAGTTTATTGCGAGAACGAGGAGAGTCGTCGGGACATAGTAAACCTCTCTCATTTCTATATCGTCAAATCACGAAATTCACTACCTCGTTTCCGGCACAACAACTTATAATGACTTCTAACGACTTTTTCTAGTGGCTACATGGCACCGGAATATGCAATAGACGGGAAATTCTCAGAGAAATCAGACGTATTCAGCTTCGGAACGAAAGCTTGAACTTTTTTAACACGAATGCTTTCTACGACAGGCGTGGTTGCTGTGGAAAGTCGAGAAAGTGCTGGCATTGATGGATGAGTGTATGATAGATACCTTTGTCGAGCATGAAGTGACGAGATGCATGCAAGTCGGCTTGCTATGCGTCCAGAGGCTCGCGGAGGACAGGCCGGCCATGTCGTCCGTTGTCTTCATGTTGGGATGTGAGGCAGCACCAGTTCCCGAGCCCGACGAGCCTGGTTTTTTCACGGAGAGGAGTTCGAGTGATGATAAGAAACCGATACTAAGCAGAAAGGAATCAGTTAGAGAGGAATTGACAATAACTGAATTGGAAGGCAGATAGATACAGATTAGAAAGGGCTGAATTAGTGAATCATCTTTGTTATTATTAACTTTTTGACTCAATTACTCGAAAATCGAACTATAGAAGTTGGATTAACAGCATAACACATCACAATCTGCAGGAATTTAGAGTCTGTATCAGTGCATATATGAGCTGTGATAATGCGAAAATTAGGGGTAAATTCAGCTTTTAGTCTCTGGGGAATTCAATCAAACAGGTTCCTGGCATTGAAACTGGCTAATGATTACTACATTTCAATGAAGAATTAACCACACTCACAATTCATGAATTCTACGCACGGATTATTATTTTCACTATCTTACTAAAAAAAATACAAAAATCAATTTATATTTTTATATAATGAACCTTAATTAACATTTATGATTGAAAATTAAAACTTGAATAGTTAGTCATGAATTAATCAATCTTAATCAAAAAAATTCAGGTCAAATTCCAAAAATTTGTAAAAATTTATAAATAAACCAAACTTACATAAAATCTAAGCGAATTAGTGATCAGTTTTAAACTAAAAAACAAGAGATTGAAACTGAGAAATAATAAAATTAATGAAAACTAAAAAGAAGTCAATAAAAGTGGAATATATACGGAAAGAAGCGAGCTCTTTTCCAGCAGCCACCTCAACAAAAACGAGGTCTTTTCAAACCGTTGATTGCTGACGTGTCATGATGGCTTTTTTCCAAGCAGCCACCACTTTACCTTGATATTTAGCTTACATTCCCACCATCAATCAACTTCTCTTCTCCATCTTCTCTGCTTCTTTTTTTTTCCAACCTTCATACATTTCACATATATTTTTAGCATCGGAAAATCCACGTGGCTAGCCCCGTCGCCGTCGACAGCTGCCGGCCGTCGAGTTTTCCGGTAAAAAGTTAGATACTCAGTTGCAGATATGAAGTCAAGCTTAAGGTGATCAAAGCAGAAAGAGAAACAATATCAAGAATCCATTTTTGGCCTTTTCGATTATTTTATCAAAAGTCTATTTATATATAAATACATGAGGTGGAAAGAGATGCCTAACTTCCTCTTAGCTATAGCTTTTTGTGGACTTGTCTCCTCATCGGCCGGAGACGAAACGCTTCCGGCCAATGGGACATTACCCGACGGCCAGACTTTGATCTCGAGAAACGGCGACTTCGAGCTCGGTTTCTTCTCGCCCGGCTCGTCTAAAAACCGGTTTTTGGGGATTTGGTACGCGAAGAAACCGGATGTCGTCGTGTGGGTTGCGAACCGGAACAATCCCATCGTAGATTCGGAAGGAGCGGCGTTGAAACTCACAAGAGACGGTGCGTTTGTCGTGAGCGGAGACGGAAGCGTGATCCTTCCGTTGTCGAATTCGTCGAGGGCGGCGGCGGTGGATCCGATCTTACGGCTGTTAGACACGGGAAACCTCATCCTCGCGGACGATTCTTCTTCGGAGGGGAAGTACATTTGGCAGAGTTTTGATTACCCGAGCGATACGAGGTTGCCGGGGATGTTCATGGTGGAGAGTCACGACGGGAGGGAGGAGAAGTACTTGACGTCGTGGAGGAGCCCCGACGATCCTTCTCCGGGGGAATTCACCTACAAGATAGAAAACAAAGGGTTGCCACAGATGGTGATTATGAAGGGGAACACGAAAAGGTACCGGAGCGGCATGTGGAATGGGGTTTACATCAACGTCCCGACCTTCTACAACAACGTTTTCAAGGGCCGAATGGATATAGGCAAGGAGAGAACGACGTACGTGGATCCTTACAACGGCTCAATCCTCACGAGGCTCGTGATGGATCAAAAGGGCTTCATCCGTCGTTACACGATGAGTCGTCACGGGAAGGATAAGTGGAATCTAGTTTACACGATACCGAAAGATCCGTGTGACGACTACGCCAAGTGCGGTGCTAACGGCATTTGCACGATAGAGAGGGTGCCGATATGCGGGTGCTTGGACGGTTTCAAACCTAAGTTTCCAACGAACTGGGACTTTCAGGACTGGTCCGGCGGATGCACTCGAATTACGCCGTCAAGTTGCACGAGTCGAAAAGAGGGTTTTCTAGAGGTTAAGGGGGTAAAATATCCGGATATACTAGAATTTTCGTTAAA
>JAYJMF010000066.1:1875938-1898484 GCA_036873715.1 Salvia sclarea
TTTATAAATTCTTACAAATATCACATTTGTATTTTGTCACTAACATAATTTGAGATTATGTACAACAACAAAAAACATTATACATCCGTGTATTTAATATTCGCCAAATTTAAAGATACAAATTAATTCAAAGAAATATATTACCCGTGCATGGCACGGGCACAACACTAGTTGTAAGATAAGAGAGAAGAGAAGGGAAAAGCGTGGTTATTGGAACTAACTCAACGGTCGCCCACACATTTATTTAGTTGCATGGATGGCACCATCTTCAAGCCGCCTCCTCACGGCGGCCCCAAATCATTGTTCCTTCTTTGATCAAATATCATTTTGCTGAGAAAGAACCATAATTAATAATTATTATATCGATAGATCGCCTTGTAAAACTCATGGATCCCAAATGGATTGTTGATTAATTAGTAGTGTCGATGGCTTCTTTCCAAGTAGAGATCGTCCCCTCTTCTCCTTTCTTCCAAAACAATCTCAACAATTTGGACCTGGGGGATCTATGGGTTCACCATCCGCAATGGCAAACCGCCTCTGGCAGCAGCAATACTGCAGGAGCTCAATGCAATAGCAAATCCGACGACGAGACGTACGCGTACACGGACAAGCCCTGCAAGGACAAATGGGCGAGGGCCAGGGAGATTGTATTTCCCGCCAACGCCAATGTCAGCACCAGCGGCATCCCTCCGAAGCCATCCGAGGGGGTTTCCAATTCAGGCGGCGTTTCATCCCTGGTCCAGAAATGGAGAGGGTTCGAGCGCGGGGCGCCCCCTCCCCCTCCCCTCCCTCCCGCTCCCCTCTCTATGGACGACGACTCCATCGGTGACTGGGAATCGGATAAGACCGTATTGAGTGGGCGGTCCTCCATTCGCGGGAGGGATTCGGACGCCACCGAGAGCGAGAGGCTGAGAGTGGTGGACATCATCAGAAAATTGACGCCCAGCGAAGCTGGCTCCGTCTCCCCTCCTCGGATCAGAACGTCCTTGGATCAATCCGACTTCAGGCTTATCTCTCCTTCGCCGCGCATCAGGGGCCGCCAGGCCTACATTGATCTGCTCGCGCAGAGGGAGCGGTACATGCGCAAGGAGATTGATTCGCTCCATGCTCGTCAATCCGTTTCCAAATTTTCTCATCGAGGCCGCATTCAGGTACCATGCACCAACCAATATTCTTTTTCTTCCTGCTCTCTCTACCTAATCTCGCTCTTGATCTTCTATTTTTTAACAGGCTGTGCTTAAGCTTAAATTGTTGCGTGGCATCGAAGGCGGATACTCCAATACTATTCCCTTTGAGTCGCGCAAACCTATCAATTTCAGGCCACGAGCTAATCAAAAATCCCAAAACGTGCATTTTGAGAAAGACCCAAAAGATAATACTCCAAATTCAGTAAGAACCCAAGAGCAAATTAGATGTAATACCAAGAGTTGTCTGAGAACGCAGGAAGATGACATATTTATTAGACACAAGGCATCTGAAACCAGTTCTGCAGAGGCATCCAAATCCAGTGAAATGGCCAACAATCACAGGGAAGATAATGATTCCAGCTGCAGCAACCAGCTGCAAATGGTAGAAACTGCAGCATACTGGGTGGCTGATTTTGCGCATCCCGAAGATGGATGGGAAGAATTGCAGACAAAAGAAGATAACAACACAGACTGGATTGAGGAAGTATCACGCCCACGTAGTGACTGGGAATATCTCAGGCAGGAGAGATACCAGGAGATGCTTGATCCCTTCTCGGAAAATGAAGAGATTCGTCTACTCCTATGCAGGTCAAAAGCTTAAAATTGAATTTTAGCACGTCTCTTATTTTACTTGAGCTGCAATTAATTAATTTTGCAGAAAAAGCGTCTCAAACTTTCTGTCGAGTGGGTTGAGGGATACAATTGACCAACTTATGATCTCTCGTAGTAATCAGACGCAAGAAAAGAAACATCGACTGCAACAAGTAGTAAAGCAAGAAGAAGAGGGGGAATGTTTTTATGGATATGAAGAAGCCGAGAGGCAACAGTGCGATGAATATGTAGATGCTACCACATCTCAAAATCAAAATGAGAAGCGGAGTCAAGGTCAGAACCAAGAACCAAGTGAGTGGTCCTATCAGGCAGCTGCCTCTCCTTCCACACAACAATCTTCGACCAATTATTGCTCTCAGGACATGACCGGCCGTAATTCCTCCTACAGTGCCCAACCTACATTCGTGAGTGTGAATTACAACTCCTACAAGTGATTGATTTTTGTTAATTCCTCCATGGTTGTTAATTCCATGAACATGAACATGAACATGAACAGGAAATGGAAATCATATATGACTTGAGAAGGCATATGGAACAACTACATCAGGAGATATCCGAACTCAGAAAATCAATTAAATGCTGCACGGACATGCAGATCAAAATACATCGCTCCATCAAGAAAGAAGTAGCAGCCGCACTCACCCATCCGGGTCAGTTTAATTATTATATACATATACAGTTTGTTAATCAATTATAGTAATATATATTGATCTTATTAGATGCAAAGAATGGACGACGACATCCGGTGAAAAGGGGCGCGAATGGAAGAAAATGTTGCATTGTGTGCAGCAAGGTTCAAGTGGACTGTGTTCTGTACAGGTGCGGCCACATGTGCACCTGCTTTGACTGCGCCAGCGAGCTGCACTGGACCAACGGGAGATGCCCAATATGTAGAGATCAAGTACAGGACGTGGTCCGTACACAATCCAATTTTTGAATAATTTTTTATTGCATGTATTAATTTGGACCTCCTCCGCATCTAATTAATACATCCATATGTCGACCCTCCTTTTTCTCATCATCATTATATTCATCATCCATTTCCTTGTAATCTTGCCTAGTTCACCTCCACCAATTCGCATTAATTATTTGCTGGTGGATTTTGGTATGTACCTACTAATAACCAGTGTACATGTACAGAAGCACATATATATATATATATGTTTATATGGTGGATTGGTGGTAGGACGAACAATGTAACTCTTCTTGGCTACACTATACATATATATAGTCTCATATATCTGATCGATCATTATAATTAATCAATTGTCTGCACCACTCTCTTCATCTGTGTGTGTATCAATCCCATGGTAAGGGATGACGGTGACGAGTACTGCAGTAGATACTAGAATATTTATCTGTTGTTGATCTAATCTATTTATAATAATAATAATAATTCTAATTCCAAAGGCTCATGACACCTAAGGCTCCAATTCTCTCTACACATGCCACATCATTTTTCCTTAATTATAATTTTTGAGTTTTTCATTATTATTGAACAATCAAAAAACAATTAAAAAAAAGGAAAATTGTTACTTTATTTATTGTTATTATATTGCAAATGTTTGATTTGGTAACTAAATCAATAGATTTATTCTATCTTTGTCAATTACTATTAATAAACATAAGTAATTTTATTCAAAGGCTTATGACACATGAGCCTCCAATTCTCTCTACACATGCCACATCACTTTTCTTTAATTATAATTTTAGAGTTTATAATTATTATTGAACAATAAAAAAACAATTAAAAAAAAAACAGGAAAATTGTTACTTTATTTATTGTTATTATATTGCAAATGTTTGATTTGGTAACTAAATCAATAGATTTATTATATCTTTGTCAATTACTATTAATAAACATAAGTAATTTTATATTTCTTTTTAGCATAGTACGATTCGCGATCGAGTGTAGTGGTAGTAGTGTCATCACAAATAATGTGTTTTTAAAGATTTTAAAAACATTGAAAACCAAAAACAAAAAAGCAACACACTTATGCGCCTATTCAAAAAATTTAAAGGTCAAATATCAAATAATATTTTTTTTTTCCTAATTATCCCATTTTTTATATAAACTCTTAATTAGCTTATAGTGGTATATGGGTTTGACATGAGAATATATAGTAAAATTATTTTGTATAAATGATCTGGGATATGCACTAGCATTTCGAGGGGATGATGCAATCATGCAATGATTCGACGAGGCGACGCAACGGTGCAGAATTTCGGGGAGGCAAGTCGAGACGATGTAATCGTATCAAATAATATTTATTTATATATTCTATCTTATATCTTATGCGATTAATTTAATTAACTTATAGTGATATATAGGTTTGACATGAGAAGAGTGGTATTTAGTTTAATTTGATGAAATAAATATTTTTTTTCCCTAATTATCTCATTTCCTATATGAGTTCTTAATTAACTTATAATGGTATATGGGTTTGACATGAGAATATATAGTAAAATTATTTTGTAGAAATGATTTAGGATATGTACAAGCATTTCGAGGGGGTGATGCAATCATGCAGTGATTCGAATAGGCGACGCAACTGTGCAGAATTTCGGGGAGGCAAGTCGAGACGATGTAACCGTATCAAATAATATAATTATCTTATAGTGATATATGGGTTTGACATGAGAATATATAGTAAAATTATTTTGTAGAAATGATTTGGGATACGTACGAGCATTTCGAGGGGGCAATTTAATTTTGATTGATACAACATATAATTTTTTAAAATTTAATTCAGTTTATCATATTAATAGTTTATTTATTTTAACGTAAATATATCATATATAAAAACAAAATATTATATACCTACAAAATACAAATTGTTAGATTTTTCAAAACTACTCAACTTATCGATGAAATGACCCGATCAAATATCTAGTTGACTAGTTCTATCCAATTTTGAAAACATTGTCCACCACACGTTTGGTATTTGCCCATCTATGCGCGCCCGAGTCCCAATCCTCCATTCTCTCTTAATTTCTTCATTTCTTCTAATAGTGTTTCAAAATAATAACCGTGACGAGCTCAATGGAGAAGTACATTTGGAGCGCTTGCCTGTTTGGATCTAAAACTAGTATCGTGATTATAACTTACATCGTCATATTTATTTAGGACATTTGAATCACTAGTGGGCTCCTTTTTGGAGGCTTTTTTTGGGCCTTAAATACTTTGGTAATTACAAATTTGTCCTCAAACGTGGCATACACTGTGCACCCTCAAAACAACTATCGTCTCTAGGGAATGATTTTTGGCGTCGTCGTCATTGGAATACAAACTGAGTGAAAAACTTGGTAGGCAGAGACACCGAGAGAGAGAGGAGATGGCAATCAGCGCGACTATGTTCGGAGCCCTTCTAGGGATGGGGACCCAGATGTACTCCAATGCTCTCCGCAAGCTCCCTTACATGCGCCGTAAGCGCTGTTTCCTTCTCTTTTTTTCCTGATTATTTTGTCGAATTAAACAATTCTGAGTGCTCAACTGCAGATCCGTGGGAGCATGTGTTGGGGATGGGTTTGGGGGCGCTATTTGTTAACCAATTGATCAAGTTCGACGCAAAGGCACAGGAGGATCTCGACAAATTGCTCATCAAGGCCAAACAAGCCAACGAACGCCGCTACTTTGGTAATATACTCGCCCTCCCCATTCCTTTCTAATCGGAATTGGTAATTGTTCGCCGCCCTTTCTTCTATTTCCATTTCTAGATGCCCTCTTACATATTCATAATCTACTAGGGTTTAGTCATATGGCTCCGATAAATGAGTTTCGTTGTAGGTAAACATAAATTCTCTTTCACTGCAATAAATTTTTATGCTGTCTTCCCCCTTTTCATATGCATTACCATGTCCCTCTTTTTATGCAATCAACATTTTGTACCTATTAATTGTTGATGTTGCGTTCATGAAACTGAAAGTATATCCTTTCATGCGTGCTTGCAATCTCTGACAGTTTGGATTTTACTTTCATGCACTATCATTTTGAGTTATAAACTGTTTACTAGTGCTAGTTAAAGATGCTAGATATGCTATCAGGGGTCGCAATTAAAAGCCTGTAGAGGATCATGAGGACCCAGTTTCTATGCAAATAGCTACAGATGCCTCAGATAATATTCTTGAGTGACTAGAGATTACTAATATATTTTTACTCATACACGAATCATTATTTTAAGAGAAAGAAAGCATTTCATGCACCGTGATCATTATAACAATCCTACAGGTTGTATGTGTATTTACTTAAAGGCTGATATAATTTGCTGAGTTTACTGAAATAACAAGGCTTGTTTTATCATAGTGGTGCAGCTATCTGGAGGGTTGAGTTTATAAGCTCCTCAAAACAACTTATGAGCTATTTAGGAGTTTATAAGCTCTTGCAAAGTGTTTGCAAAACAAGATCCTAAACAACTTGTAATCTATGAAAATAAGCTCCAATGACTTATAAACTCCCCAATAATCAATATACAAGTTATAATAACCCCAACTTATTTTTTCATAATCTTATAAACAATAATCAATTCACAAAAATAATCCTACTATGATTTGTTATTTCCAACAAATATCCTTCAAGTTTCATCTCTCTTTAACTAAGAACTCTCTTTTTAGCTTAGAAGTTCATTTCCCCAAACTTTTGACAACTTATAAGTTTTTGAGACATTACATTTTGCAAGCCCTTCAAATATCTTATAAACTTTCCAGGCCCAATGGATTTGGAGAGGCACAACCTGCGTGATTACATTTTACTTGTCTCAGTTTCAGTTTCAAAATCTTACTTCCATCTTCCACATTTGACAATAATGTCACGAGTGAATACAGCTACCAATATCTAGAAAGTTAATTCAGTTTGGTTGGCAAGAACTTGTAGTCTCTAACAAAAGTGGGATATCTTTGATATGATAATAGTGAGGCCTCAAAGTAATGTTCAGAGACATAGGAAGACAATATGGGCAAAACTGGATGCTTAAATTGCTGGTCATGCCTCTTTGATATTTTAGTGAAGGTTGCTATTAGAAAATTTAGTTTATTTACATGCTAAAAATGTTGGCCGTACAGGAGATAGTTGGCTGGGATTAAGATTAAGATGATTAATTCTTTTAGCAGGGACGCTGTAGTGTAGTCTGATGGTTTGGCCCCTGCTGTTTTATGAACTATGAGTTCTACTTTCCTTTTGATTTGCGTTAGCTTGCCAGTCAATTACTTTGCATGTTTGTATACTTCCACTGGAAACTGAGTGTGTCATCATCGCTTCTATTTTTTCTACTGTACACTTTCGGCTTCAATTCATATCCAGATAGACGTGTAAGGTAATTTTCTTTGGATATTTTGTTTGCAGATGAGGATGAAGAATAAAGATGTCAGAAGAGTGATAAGCTCTTTTGGTTCAGAATTACTTCTTTGCAAACAATTGTTAGCCTCATTTTGTACCAAGCTTCTGTTGCTCGGTAGATCTGCCTGTATGGGCTGGCTCCTAGTGTGTTTTTTGAGAATAAAAATTTTTGTGGTGTACATTTGTTTGCAACCCCTCCATCAAATGTTATGTTTTTATTAAATTTTAAACTCTTTATCCCTGCATTCATCATGAACAAAATTTATTGCTCGAAAAAGCTGTGAGAATGTTGAACATGGTTATTTGTTGATGGAAATAAATCAGAAAATGGTTAGAAATTGCTATTGGGGATCATTAAGAAGTGAGACACAAACTGAAAAGGATTAGCAGCAAGTGATCATATCTAGGCAATTAGCTATACATCAGGACTCATTTTCCCAGATGGAAGAACTGTATCATTGAATACATGGACCAACTGATCACATGCTTGGCGGGATGTTGGTCTCTCGGAGGGCGCAGTTTTTGTGCAGCGCATAGCTATTTCAAGCACTTGCAACATAGCACTTTCCTCGTTGGGTAGCAGTGGTTTCAACATTGGGTCCAATAGCTCTTCACTACCACCTTCCATATGTGTTTCGACCCATCGCACCATGTCCATCTCCACACCAAATCTCTCATCCGTCGGCATTCTTCCGCTCACAAGCTCCACAAGCACAATACCCATGCTGTAAACATCACTTTTCTCTGTGGCCTTCATGGAGTAGGCATACTCTGCAACACCAACAAACGATTACTGGACTGTATGAATATAGATGAATGACCCAGATGGTAGGTTACAACATACCTGGAGCAATATAGCCGTAGGAACCTGCAAACCAAGAGTTAGACTCTGTATTCAGAGAATCTTGATTATCAGTGACGGATTTGGCCAGTCCAAAATCTCCCAAATGGGCTTCCATGTCTGCATCCAGTAACACGTTGCTCGACTTCACATCCCTGTGGAGTATCTTGGGCACGCAATCGTGATGAAGATACTCCAGCCCCTGCGCCAATCCCACGGCTATCCTCAATCTCGCATCCCACTCCAGTATCTTCTTCTTCTTATTGTTGTTGTTGTCAGTGTACAACCAATCCCACAAGCTCCCGTTCTCCATATATTCATAGATGAGCAAGTTTGAGCCGGCCCTCGGGTTGCTACAATACCCCAACAGCCGGACCAGATGCCTGTGCCTTATTCTTCCCAGAGTCTTGATTTCCCTAGCAAAGCTTCTATCCAGCATCAGATCATCCTTCCTTGCTATTCTCTTGATTGCCACTGTCTCTCCAGTAAACAATTCAGCCCTGTAGACTGTTCCTGAACCTCCACATCCTATTATGAACTCCTCACTCAGATTGTTTGTGGCTTCCATGAGGTCCATCCATCTGAAATCACATCTATCAAACAGCGGCCGCCTCTGCTGTGAAGAACTGGACGAGTAGGCTGAGTCCACTTCGCTGGCTCTTCTGTAGGTTTCTCGCCTTTGCTTGAAAAAGAGGGCAGCTCCGAGTAGCAATGAAATTATTGCAGCTGTGGTTGCTATAGCTGAGATTATCACCACAGACGTTTTACTGAGGCCAACAGAGGTAGATGATGATGTTGAGTCGCTGCAATTCACAAGTGGGCCGCCGCATAGATTCAAATTCCCACCGAAGGCAGATGCCGGCCAGCGTGCATAGTGCTTGTCTAACTTCCCATTAAGACGATTGAACGAGAGGTCCAATTTCCCTAAGCTGCTCATTTGACCTACTTGTGGAGGAACTTGTCCGGACAATGCATTGTGAGATAGGTCGAGTGATTCGAGCTTGGCGAGAGCACCAATAGACGGTGGGATGTCCCCAGTGAGGTTGTTGTAGCTGATGTTGAGGGCGCTTTGCAAGTTCTGGAGCTGCCCAATCTCCACGGGGATCTCTCCACTGAAGCTGTTCCGCGAAAGCTGTAGTTGGTAGAGCTTGTCGAGCTGGCCGATGGTTGGAGGAATGGGACCAGAGAGGTGATTGCTGTCGAGATCCAGAACGTTGAGAGACTTGAGTTGGCCGACATCCGGAGGTAGTGTGCCGTTGATGGAGTTGTTGCTGAGGGACAAGAGCAGCAGATTGGAACAATTGAACAATCCTCGAGGGAGAGTCCCCGACAAGTCATTGTTTGCGAGCTTAAGCTCGCCTAGCAGAGGAAGCCGCCCTATCCAGAACGGGACTTCCCCGGAGAGACGATTGTGATCAAGATCGAGATGAGTGAGTCTCTTGCACAAGGAGAGCTGAACCGGAATCTCGCCCGTCAGCAGATTCTTGGAAATATCTAATAGAGACAGTTGTTGGAGTAACCCGATCGTGGGGGGTATTTTTCCCGTGAACCGGTTGCTGCCGAGCCTTAATCTCTCAAGAGCGGGAGAGTTCCCAATTTGATGTGGAATGTCGTGATCGAAGGCGTTGTTGGTGACATCGAATGAGAGATAATGAGGGGAAGTGCAGAGCGGGGCGATGGTGCCGTTGAGGTGGTTGTGCGAGAGATTGATCCTGGTCAAGTTGGCGAGAGCAGTGAGGTCATCGGGTAGGCTTCCTTGGAGGGAATTGTTGTAGAGCATGAGCTGCTCCAACGCTCGGAGACGTCCAAAGGTGGGAGGGATGCTGCCGGAGAGCTGGTTGTCTGCCAAATCGAGTATAGTGAGCTGGCGGCAGTTCCCCAAAGTGGCGGGAATCTCTCCGGAGAGATCATTCTGCCTGAGATGAAGGAAATTGAGTTGGGTGAGCCTTCCCAAGGTGATGGGGATGGCCCCCGTGAATTGGTTCCCGAAGAAATCGAGCATTTGCAGGCTGGTGCAGTTGCCAATCTCCATCGGAATCTCTCCGGAGAGCTGGTTGTCGTAGAGATACAGAATCTGGAGGTTGGCGAGCATGCCTATCTCTCTGGGGAGGTCGCCGCGGAGATTATTCTGGTAAAGGGTGAGGGTCTGCAGATTGGTGAGGTTGGCAATGGAGGGGGAGATGGAACCTGAGAGAGAGTTGTTGTTGAGCATGAGGTCAGTGAGTTGAGTCATCTGGTAGAGCTCCAAGGGGATGGGGCCGTCGAGGGTGTTGTTGGAGAGGTCAAGCTGCGTGAGCGAAGTGCAGTCCTTCAGCTGCGGCGGAATGCGGCCGTGGAGCTGATTCTGGGAGAGCATCAAGTGTCCCAAGCTGGTGGCGTTGCTGCATATGGCCGTGGGCACGCTTCCGGTGAGATTGTTGCTGGAGAGCACCAGGTAAAGCAGCTGCGGCATGTTCCCCAGCTCGCCGGGGATCTCTCCGGTGAGCATGTTGCCGGATAAGTCGAGTTTCTGAAGATTAGAGAGATTGGCCAAGGATTTAGGAATGGGGCCGCGGAGGTGATTGCCCAGGAGATTGAGGTATTGCAGCTGGGGCATGTCGGCGAGGGAGGGGGGAATGACCCCGGAGAGAGAATTGTTGGCGAGATTGAGGAGCTGGAGAGTGGAGAGAGCGGGGATGGAACCGTTGAGGCGGTTGAGGGAGGCAGTGAAGACGAGGAGGGAGGAGCAGTTGGCGAGGTCGGGGGGGATGGGGCCCTCGAGCTGGTTATCCTGCAGGATCAAGTTCTGGAGGAGGGGAAGCATTCCGAGCTGCGGGGGAATGGGGCCGCTGAGGCTGCAGGAGGCCAACCCCAGAGAGACCAGATTGCGGAGGTTCCCCAGAGAAGGGGGGATAGACCCCGTCAGGTAATTGTCGCCGATCCTCAGTATGCGGAGATTCAGGAGGGAGCCCAGCTGGGAGGGGATGGGGCCGGAGAGCTCGTTCGAGAAGAGGACCAGAGTTTCCAAAGAGGATAAGTTGGAGAGAGCAGGTGGGATGGGTCCGGAGAGGCGGTTTGAAGAGAGATTGAGGTGGAGCAGGTTGGGGAAAAGGGACACAGCCGCTGGGATGGATCCACGCAGAGAAGAGTTGCCAAGATCAATGCCCACCACTCCGCCGGAGCACGAGACCCCTCTCCATGCACAGAAATTGGGATTGCTGGCCGTCCACTCCCGCAGCACGTTCAGTGGGTCCTCCACAAAAGATTTTCTCGTCTCCAGCAGAAGCTCCAGCTCCAGCTCCCTCGTCTTCTGGGATGTCGACCCTAAACCGAGAATAAACAAAACGAGAAGAAGCAGGATCGTCATATTCAGATGATCATGCTCTTGGCGACATGCAATTTGAATTTATTGACTCTTGGCGTCAGAGGAGTAATGAGCACCGATTTGGTCAGCCACTTAGCGAGGGAGAGAGAGAGATTTCGGGAGACCAACTCAACATTAAATGAAAGATCATTACCCAACTAATCACACCAATTCATGGAGTATTTGCTACTTTAGTTTAATCTCAATCAATATGCTATCAACTTCGCTTAATCCTCATTCTGAAAGTGAGCTGTTGGCTTTCCACATATTCATCACTCTTACCTTTTCATTCTCTCTAACTACTACTTAACCAACCATTCCTCTTTAAGCTTATAATTGTACATCCTTATTTTTCTACCACTATTTTTGCTGCATAGTTTTTGAGTCTCGACTGTATAGTGGATTGAGCTACCGACTCCTTCTTTGATGAGTTCACCCAATTTCACTTACTCAAATTTCAACATTCTCTGCTCTGCTTTACACACACGTCTAAACTTGGCTTATTATAATTCAATTAATAGCTAGCAAGTTAGTATTGTGCATATGAACTCTCCGCCGAATCCTTACACAGTTTCACTTGATCACCCACAAAATCCAAAAATTATAGTGCAGAATTGCGGCCTTACCCTTCCATTAATTAACAATTCTTATATTTGGATCTACGTGTGAATATTTTATTTGTAATTAATAAAGATTCCGGACAAGAATTTATGGGATCTATTAGGTCAACAACTCTCTACAATTAATGCACTCATAATTATGTTGATAATCTCTTGTAAAAAGTTAATATTTGATTAAACGTGTGGCGAACCGATTACAATTCAGGAATGACTTTCATGGATCAGACAAAACGTTAGTATATTGCAGTAAGGGTCAATGCCAGAATTTTTAAAAACTTTTTTACTTATAAAATCATCAAAACTTTGGTATGTTGTGTGAATAAGTCTGCAATGTCGTCATCATCAAGCTAAATCATACAGATCAACTTGGAATTTACAAAATCCAACCCCCACCAATATATTCGCACCTAGGAATTGGGATAAATTACTTTCACTGCTCATTTATTAGCTATGTATGAATATGTGTAACGTGGATATATGTATGAAGAAACCCAATTAATTGGAGCGACATTAGAATAAATGGCATAACATGCCCCCATCCTTATCTGTTTATATATGAATTATGATGCTGTCACGGGCTCTTCTTTTTCATTGTCTCATTCTCACCCATTTCGTATCCCAACTTATTCTTACGTCCCCACGTTCCTTAAACTTGTGATTATTAAGAGTCATATATCATTGTAGAAAATAATATGAATGCCTATATTGCAATAATATACTAATTAGGTAGCGTTTACTTTGAGTGATAAGTTAGATTGATAAAATATATGATTGAGTATTTGAAGGATAAGATTGTCAAACTAATTCAAAATTAAGTAACTCACTTATTCATCAAATTAAACAATAAATTAACTTTGATTATTTATATCAATTCCTCCTATTATGCAAAGTAAATGCTACTTTACAGTTTAAGATTATCTCCTCTTTCTTTTCCAAGCCTTTAGTATATATGTTGATTCAGCACCCCACAACTTACAAATACAAATTTATAAACCTTAAAAATAAAGCATCATGGAATCGAGTGGGCGCCCCCGACGGAAGTTGCTCATCACCTTGATAGCTTCTCGTCGATGATGAAAGGTAAAAATAGAAAGAAAATTCTTGGAGATTTGTGGGTGTGTGTCATATGGGTTATTTGGAAATGGCGGAATAAATATCTCTTCGAGAAGTGGGATTGGGATTTCAGGCGGATGGAGGATGAAATTAGATGTAGATGGTGGAGTTGGTGCTCGGTTAAGGGGGTGGTCGACTCGAATGGTGCTTTATCGAGTGGACTTTGAAAAAACTTTGTGATATCTGGGGATAACTGTTTGATGTTGTTCGTTCTTGGTACCGCTGGTACCGCCGTAATTGTTAATAAATTATTTTTCCTTAAAAAAAAAAAAAACGTTGGAAGGGACGAGTAAAATCACGGAAGTGATTGATCAATGAAGTGAACTCTTCATTAGTTCATAGTAAGATGAACACTTGATTGATTGATATATAGTAAGAAGTTTACTCGAATCCGGATAAAATAAAGTTATATAATATAATATGCAAAGAATCAACTACTAGTGATTTAATTAGTCTCACTCCTATAAATAGGCCACCCTAGATAGTGACAAATGCAATAATGCACACAACGAAGCTTAAAATTATAGAATCAACAATAATGCGATTGTGTTTAATAACAAACCCCTAGATGCTGACAAGCCCGACATATGCCAGTTCAAGATGACCATAATAACTTTGTAGCCAAGAATTAAAATAGCAGTTTCAATTCAAAAGGTAGCATTTACTTATGTAGGCTGCACTACTCCTTGGAAAAAGAAAAGAAAAGAAAGACATAACTACTCGTTATAGGAATCCAAAGGTAAAAACCAACTTAAATCACCTAATTAGAGATTTAGCGTCAGTATATGATCTAATATCAACTAATCATGCTGTATAGGACAAAGTTGATGTTATATGGTCAACATCGTTTAATAAATGAACGAATTGACATTTCATCCAAAGAGTCAACTAGTGTTTTTGTATGCTTCTCTTCTCACTTCATCTCAAGGGGATTAGAGGTCAGCAGCTACAGACACAACATAAAATATAGTATTTCTAGGGAGTAGGAAATTCCTAAAACGCTTTACTTGCATTAACAAAGCTTGATGCTGGATTCAAGATTGTTAGCACTTGACCCAACACTACACAAGAAACATGCATTCTACATCTTTTCCTACTTCTAAATCAATAAAATCATTAATTATCTCACAGCATACTATACACCCATGGAGATGGTTGCCAAGGTCAGTTACTATCAGCATTTGTATGGTATAATTAGAGCCAGTCCATGTAAAAGATTCCCTCATACGATCCAAGCCATGCTCCCAAACTATGATCCTGCCAGTAATTTCTGTAATCCTGCCCATCTGCTGTTAATTCCACAAGAGAACCAACGTAAATGAGTGGACGAACTATGTAAGAGCACAAAAAAGGAATCATACCCCTAAAAGCGCCTCTTCTTGGCCAGCATACTGCTGATGGAATTGAATTCATAAGTTTCTCTTTGAAGAGCATTTCACCTGACTTGATATCCCAGAGACGGATGTAGCAGTCCTCTCCACCTGAAAAACTGGAGAGTCAGAACCAGTTCCAATCAGCAAAAGAAACTGGGGTTCATCAAAACCATTTTCACCTGACATGACAACTTTCTCTGATGGGTCAACTCCTAGTTCTATACGTGTATGAGAATTTACACTGCCTTCATAAGATTGAACCGGGCCTTTCTGGATCAGACGATGGTCGTAAAGCTTGATCTGGAGAGGCAGGGTAGGCTAAACTTAGTTTCTAGTGCCCAAGAAACAAAAGATAATGCATATACCTCACCAACACACCTACACCAATTTAGGCACCCAACCAAAACTAAGCAACACAAATGATCACATAACATTCCAACAGGACAAATGATTGCACAGACCACAACTGTCTTCTCACTATTTTTCACACCTCCGTAATCAATGCAGTACCCTTCCTATATGCTACATGTATACAAGTATACAATGCCTCTCACCAGGTACAACCTCAGGTACCTAGACCTCTCTTCCATTCCCCAAAAATTATGCCTTTACCTAGGCTACACTTTTCTCATGCACATCAAGCTGACATTCAGCTTATAAAAAGTACCTGGATTTTGTATCATCTAATGAATTTCTAAACAAGTTATTAGAAACACACCATCTAATTATAAATTTAACTTAAACTATAAATTCTCAATCATTCTACCTCTTCCCTTTCTCGTCTATTTTCTGGTTTGAGGACAGCAGGATGCACTATGAGTAATAAAGAAATTAATTTGTCAAATTATCCTTCATTTCTTCTAGAAGAACCTCTTTTGTCCTTGAAATAGTTTTCTAATGGATATATAATTGACACAAAGAGAAATGACATATTTGTTGGAAATTTAACGCTATGCGGAGATGGATCCTTAAAGACAATCTTGGGAGGTGGATGCATATATGCCATGCCCATGTCAGTTAGATATCCCAATATTGCACGAAATAAAATGCCATAATTGTAGCTAGCCATAAAATTATTGGAGAACTAACCGAACCATCCATGGAACTAGCCAAGAAGTATTGATCCCAAAGATCAAGCGATGCCAAGCTACAATTCAAGGAAAAGTCCAACTTAGCATTTGTCAAACAAATGGAGAAATTCAGTAGCAACTGGATAAAATTAGTGAGTGAAAAGCACTGACCAACAAACAGCTGAAGGCATTGACACTGCTGAAGACCTCTCTGCCCTCCTTCTACTCTGCAAGTTTTAGACGACATATAAAATCCTTGAACAAGTGGTTTTGCTTCCCCATAATTAGGCAGAATTCTTTTTCACATAAGATTCTATTAATTATTTCAGAAGATTACAAGACCTCTTGCTGTTTTTCAGCAACCTAAGTGAACATAAAATTTGATAAGCTAGCAGTTGAATAATAAAGCAGACAATCGAAACTGAAGCCTTGTTATTGTAATTGGATCAGGCTTCAAAATACAAAACCAGATTACAAACCAACTAGCAATTTTCCATATTTCTGCTAATTAATGATCGCCTCATTTAGATTTGGTATGGAGATTTGCAATAGAATCTATTTTCAAAGATTTTCTGGAAAAGAAAAACTGTTGCAGAATGATGCAACTACTCATACAATGAAAAACAGAGAAAATTCACGGAATCATCCGCTTAATTTTATACCCCATAATTGGAGAGATCTAGTTGACTTCCCTAACTCAAGTAGATGGATTATCACATAAAACTCAATCTATCTATCAGCTGCATGTTTCCACATAGCGGGAAGCTTGAAGATTTAAGTAGAAGTAGCTGAGCCTATATATTCTTAGAGCATATTGAAATGATTACTTGATATTTGCATATTTCTTTGACCACCAAAAACCAATAAAAGGTTACCTGCAGTCACATCTAATAAGTAATAACTGAAACTGCTGTACAGAGAAGTCCTGAACAGCTCAGAAAGTTTTTACTCCACAGTACATATGAGGCATAATTTCATCATATAGCATTTTATTTCTATAGTAAATTTACAAAAGGCAACACTACTTAAAATTTGAATATAAATATTGAGTTCCCCACATTAGCCCAGTTTCTCAACCAAAGCACCACCAGTCATAGTGTTTAATGCTTAATTCACATACATAGAATGGTTAAGGATGAAGCTCACTTGTTTTTGGCGAGTGTCCACGGTCTCTATTGCTCCATTTCTCAACCCGCAAATAATGACTTTCCCCTGAAGAAGAAATCAAATTAACCAAGAATTGAAAAGAAAAGGAAACTACATGACTACGCTATGGCACATTTTCAGCCTAAGATGAATGCAAATTTCCCGCAGAAAGAACGCAAACATAATAATGCATTGGAGCAAATTCAAAAGTAATATCCCTCACTGACCAAGCACCTTGATATTTACAAGAGTGCCTTTGTGAAACATTCAATCCTACATTTTCAAATTATAATGCAAGGAAAGGGATACGTGGAGTCAAGTTAACTTACATGTCTTCTTGGGATTATGAACCCAGTGACTAATTTACTGCTCAGATGAACATCCTCTCTCTTAACTTAATCCCATTGGTAAAACGTGTTGTAAAATCTTATCATCAAACACTGGAATAAATAAATAAATCTTGTATTGGTGTATCATATAATAAAATAGACAACCAATATTCCCAACATCCGGAAAAAGCTTTAGATTGTCTCAGGATTCATGGACCACATTCTCTAATGCAAATGCTTGTAATATTTTATTCTCTTCATGAAACCAAACGGGCCAATTGTGCAGGTCAGGTAGTCATATAACTACACTTTTTGACGTTATGTGTCTGAGGCTGAGATAGTAAGAATTTCCAGTATATTCCCTACAGGCTGCTAAAATAAATGTGGTCTGTGTCTAGAGAGAGACGGTATGCTGCAGGCTGCTTAGGCATGCTAGAAGGTGGACTCAGCAGAGAGTTTAGATGTGAGAACTACTTCATCAATAGCTACGTAAATACATCATAAACTACTTGTACTTATTTTACTTACTGATTGTTCAAGCTGCAAGGACAATACATCACTTTTACAATGAAGCACCCATGATGACCTTCCAGTTTCCAAATTTAGCAACATAACTCCTCTGTTGGTTCCTACAGCAAGAAACCGCTCGGCATTAACTATAAAGTGCACTATAACAATCTTGGCATACTCAAGGAATCTAAGAAGGTAATTACTTTCACGTTAAGGATGGTCCACAATACAGACCAAATACAGCATCTAATAAAAACGTTGAACAAGAAATTCAGGTGACTTACTTCAGCCGGCATAAAAATATCAGTAAAACAGAAACCCGAACCTAATACTCATGTCACAAACTTGAAATGGTCTGTTTTTTATAAATTCGGAAAAATATAAAATAAATAAAACATAGCAACGATACAAAGGACATTTTTAAAACAGTAATTGCAGCACAGGAAAAGTAAGAGAACAAAGAATGGGATAATAACCAAGGGAGGGCATTGTTATCATGTACTAACACAGTAATATGAAGAACCATAATACCAAAGGTGCTTACCAATTGCAGCATGCCTTCCTTCAGGGTCACAATCAGCAGCCCAAAGTGTCTGTTTAAATGAAGCAAGCTCGTGAAATTCTTGTATTGGAACACTGCCGCCAAAATGTAGTGGCTTACTTAGGTCTAGTAGGTAGACAGATCCAGATGCACTTTCTGACCCCAGTGTCGTGATGCTGTTCTATTGTTAAAGTAAATGATAATGGGTGAATTATTCCCAATTTAGCACAATATCAGCATATTTAAACCAAATAAGACCACATCAATTATAAGGGCAAACCTCTTAGCAACATTACCCACTCAATGATAAAAATAACCAAGAATGAATTGATTCTTATATGCCTCTTAAAATGCATCAGTTAAAGCCCATATTTGGATGAGTTCAATCACATTATACTAAGATTATTTTCAGTTACAACAAAATTTTCTTTTTTAGGCATGCAAAAATTTTCTATTCAAAATGCATGCATATAAGCAGTACCTGCATTTTTGTGGAAGGAAATGGCATAAAAATCATAAAACAAGAGATTATGGAAGGATACAGAAAGTGCTTTGACATAATGTCAGCCGGTAGACAAGTCTTCCTCAACAACTTAATACAAGAAACATCAGATGTCAAATATGTGGCAGACCCATATGAGCTCCCCAGTTGTTTGACTAGCTCTTTGCACCTTGGTAGTATATCTGAATTGAGAGGCCATACAAGATCAACCTTGTGGTTTTCCATTGGATCTACTTCCTGTTCAGCCTTTCCAACTGGGAAAAGGCTATGACATACCAGAGTCCAAAATTGGAAAGAGTACATGACCATCAACACAGATAACACAGAAAAATATTGAAGATAAAGAAGATGAGCCACCACGATACAGAAAAGAAGACTAAAGGATAAAGCTTCCAGCTTCTTCATCTACCCTAAGTCCCTAATAAACATAGAAGATGAGCTGATCTTGATCATATATACCCAATACTTAGTGCAACACAATCCTCGGCACGTAACTTGGCATATAACAAACCTACATAAATTATAACCATGTAACTTCGATAGCAATATGCTGCATTGGAGAGTTGGTAGTTATTAGTTAATTAAAGTATTAAGTTGTTACTCGTTTTGGATTAGGATTTGTTATTCGCATCTGATTAGGTTAAGAACTACTATCTGGCCCGCAATTGCATGGGCTTTAGAAGGGTTAGGGTTTCTGGTTTTGGTTATTAGTAGTGGCTAAGTAGTAGCCAAGAGTTGTCTTTGATTTTCTGGAGTTTGTGGGATGGTTTTCCCGTGGGCATCTATTGAGGATCTCTATTCAGTTTATCTTGGTTTTTTGTATCAATCACCTTTACTCTGTCGAACTTGAAATGCTTGTGAATTGTGATCAGTGATCACAAACTCGCTCCCCGACATAATGAAAAGTTATTGACAGAACCAAAGAAGGACCATTTTTACCTATATTTTAAAGACTTGACAACTAATGAGTAATGAAAGCAAAATAAAAGTTCCAATGATGAGAGTGATCTACTTAACGTTATCAACAGTTGAAGTGAGGCTTAGCAATAAAACTCACCACAGTAAGCCATTCGCGCCAACACTGACCAATATATCTTTTTCTATTATACCGTGTGGGGAAGCAACATCCGCAACCACATGTCCCAATGCAATATTTGCAATCTTCTTAGTCCTTTTGTATTTCCATATCTGCAATTTTTCATACAAATGAGCACAGAAAGGCATAGTCCTGAACAGCATACGTTTAACTTAATCAAAGTGGGGCAGACCTTGCTAGAGACCCGAGGCTCAATGGAAAAATAGCATCATTTAAGTTAGGAGTTGAATAAAAAAGAAAGCTTTTCAGAACTAGCACCGCTCTTAGGACAGAAAATTGAATCAAACTTACAGCTTCATAGACAATAGAAATAATGACGATTCCAACCTTTGTTTGGATTAGCTAGAAAAGCAGATTATATGAACAATGGCCTTATGAAGTCCCAAGGGAACCTATGTATAACAACAAAATATCATCTATGCATGACAAAGACAAAATGGTATGGAAGAAGAATTATTCCATTTCACAACAATCTTCTATTAATGACCAAAAACTTCACAAATGTTCTTTAAATCCAGGGTCATTAGAACAATTATAAATGAATGTAGGTTTGCATCCCCAAGAGAATCATAGACTAAAAAATACGGAGAATACGTTGAGAAAATATGCATGGCTAGAAAGTAGAAAGCTAGGAAAAAATGTGCAGGCAAAAAAGCGAGCTCTGTATGATTGAATGTGTCGAGTTCAAAAAAACAGGATACAAATTTCAAGATTCACATAACAATTAATTCTTACCATTGGTTGCGATGCATGGCATTTCTGATATAATGACTGGAAATTATACTTCTCTTTGCGGGTAAAGACTACATTACCCCACAACTCCCTGGACTGGATCAGCTTTTGTCTCAATTTTATGCTTTGGCATAAGTTGTCAACCTGAAATTTTAAATGACGAAAATGGTTACTTCTGAAGCAAGGATAAAACCAGCAACTCCAACAGAAGTATGGGCTAACTGAAATATTTCCCTAAAATATTCAAAATCTGGAAGTTAATTGTGTTCTATTTTGCTTCTCGATTACTTATTTTTGTTGGGTGGACGGGGTGGAGAAGGAAAGATCCCTTAATTTACTCAAGATTATAGAAACTATAGATGCAACTACTTCTGGTTCTCTACAGGAAACTTTCATCTTGTCGCTTCCTCACTCTCCAGAAGTAGCATGGAAATGTCACTAATCCCCAGATGCAAAGATAACAGTAGTCCTCATTAATCTTTTTCCTGATGGAATACAATTAAACCAATAGCTGATAACCTTTTCGGCCCAACATGTCAGCAATAATTAAGTTTTTCTTAAATTCCCTGTTCAATCAGTTTCCATAGAGACTAATAAACGATAATCTTAGAAAGCTCAGATGCAGGGTATAGGTAGCTCACATTATAGTAGAAATGGCAGCTTGATAGTAGTAGAAAGAGGTTGGTGGTTATTCCTGGCATATTATTGCCATTATCTATAGGATTGCCACAATCAAGTAAACAACTAACAGGAGTGCATATGAAGGAAAAAAGAAGATTGGCTAAGGTAGTAGCGATCTATCAGCAAGCCGTTGCTTTTGTTTCAAAGTGGAAACTAGGAATTGTTTTGAAGTTGTAGTCAACCTTTTGGCAATGAATGAATATGAGAAAAGAGGCGAGGAAGCACAGGAATTGAGAATAACATTGATAACAATATTGAGAACTAAATAAAGTGTTATGGGAAGGTGTATGTATACCTGGGGCTGGGTTGGGTCGGAGGGCGGTGGCCTTGAAGGGGGAGGTTTTGAGGAAGAACCCGGAATAGGCCCCTTGTAAGGAAAATAGCGATTCTTCTCCGCGTCGAAGTAAAATCCCGGAAGCTCTGCTACGGTCAAGACAGTTAAATAGATAGAAGCAATTAATTTGGAAGAGAGAGAGAGGGAAACCTTTCGGCATAACTGAACTGAAGGTGTTGGAGCAGGGTGGGTGCGAGAGGAAGAGGGAGAGGGCTTTACATGATGCCTACGTACAACAAGTCAACATTGAAGAATTTGGTTCTTCGACCCAGCGTGCCCTTTGAATTTGATGCCTCCGCCCCCAAATCTATTTAACCGTTTCTTTTTTCACTCACTTTCTTTTTCTTGGACTTAAATTCCCCCCCAAATATTTTTCACACAAATGGACTAGGGATGTGAATGGCTCGGATTTTCCGATTTGTTATTGGGTCAATTTGAATTCTTCTAACTTTTTTTATTCGAATTAAAAGCTTTTGTAAAATTTGCACATTTTTGTTGGCTTATTTTGAATTTATTTATGCTCACAAATTATAGGTCTTGTATGTAAATTCGTCTTGTTTTTATTATCATGTTTATTTCATAGTATTATAATTTTCATTAATTGATCATTGTGTATTAAATATCATAAGTATTTAATTATTTTATAAATCTAAACGGATTTGAGTAGGTAATTAGCGGGTATTATCCAACGGGAACGGGTCGAATACGGGTCTTAAAGTTAATACCCGTGACGGATTTGGATCGGGCTTGGGTTTGAAAATTTTAGACGAAGAATGAGTACCCGAACCATTGTCATTCCTAGTGGACATAAACATTGTAAATTATTTCCTCAAAAGTCAAAATGTAGTGGTGCTTCATTGTAAATTATAGTACTATTATTATATAATATATAAAGGGCTCGTTTTGTTTGAAATATAGGCTTAGGTGTGATAAATTTGACTGTGATGTATTTTATAATATAATAAATTAATATGATGTTTGGTAGTATGTATAAATAGTATTAATAATATGTAATCATTTGTTTGGTGAGATGTATTAAAATTAAATAAAACTAAAACCTGCATAATTAAGATTTGTTATACGTATACCACCTCTGCATGTGGTATACTGATCAACCTATTTCCTAGCACAAAATAGTGTAGTTATAGGGCATGTATTATATATCGTCTCCACAGGGATTGTGA
>JAYJMF010000066.1:1898584-1911657 GCA_036873715.1 Salvia sclarea
TTTTTTTGTAATTTAAATATATACGTGATAATTAATATAATATTTATTTTATATAAATATTAAATTTAAAAATAGTTCCGTGTATTGCACGGGGCACGAATACTAGTTGACATTAATTGCGTGAATTAAATTAATTTGTTTACAAACTAATTAATTTTGATAAACTGGGTCACAGAAATTTTGAGTGAAACGGTTCATATTGTGAAATTAAGTTGCTTGTGAATGAAGCCTCCGTATGAATTGAGTGAGAAAAAATTAAAACTAATATAGAGGCTTGCAAGATTGTGCAACATCTATTGTTATAAATTTGTGAACGATTGAATTTATTAATAGTAAGAATATTTGAATACATAGAAAGAAACTTTTAAGAATTAAAAAGTCCATAGAGTTCGATAGATCACATAATCCAAACATTATTCCGATTTTACACTCCCAAATCTTTCCAAAAATAAAATTTACCTATTCAATCAACTATACGATTTTACTTACCTATTTGGCTAAGATACACATTGAAATTCACTTACCAAAATCAAGCACATACATATTTAGGTAATATCCATTCCTCACTCACAAACAAATTCATCAATCTTCTATATAATACCAATCTCAATATCTATTTTATGAATCATTAAACTCTTTTTCCCAAAATCAAACCAAATTAACATGGACATCGACGGCGACGGCGACGGCGACTACAGCGAGCGCAACGTCACGGTCGAGATCACCGGCGCCGCCCTCCGCCCCACCATGCTCCCCCTCCTCCGCCTCAAATTCAACTTCTCCTTCACATCGGAGACCTCATCATGGATCTCTCTCGAAGACGATTCCACAACCCTAGAATTCGCCGCCACGTCGGAGCGTCGAGCCTCCGCCACCGTCGCCATCGGCGGCGCGTCGCTGCGCGACGACGCGCGGGCGGCAATTGAGGAGGCCGTCGGCGACGGCCTCTTGACCGAGGGCGAGCGCGGCGATCTCCTCGAGGCCGCGTGGAGCGAAACGCGTGAGATTCTCCCGGCGGCCGAACCCCTGCCGATGTTCGGCGTCCTCGAGGTCGATGTCGCCGTGCTCGTCGAGGAGCGGCGCGTCGTCGTCGACGCCTCCTCCGGCGGCGGCGAGGGTATGGTGCCGGCGGCGGATTCGGCGTTGGAGATGCTGGAGAAGTGCGACGCGGAGCGTGGGTGGAGTTGCAGCATCTGCTTGGAGGAGTTCGGCGGCGGCGGCGGGGAAGGGTTTAGGATGCCGTGCAAGCATGTTTTTCACGGCGGGTGCATCAAGAAGTGGCTGAGGAAAAGCCATTACTGCCCGCTTTGCCGGTACGAGATGCCGCCGGCGGCGGCGGCGATGGAGGGGAGTGTGGATGAATTTGATGAAGAAGATATTTATATGATAGTGTCGAGCGTTGATGATTTGTTCGATTGAATTTACGATTTATCTTTATTTGTTGCTGTATTTTTCTATTGAGATTGTTTTTAGATGATAGTTTGAAGTCGTTTATGAGGAACAATTTGACTGGTAAAAAACACTTTAACAAAAACAGAGGGAGTAAAATATAAAAACTAATGATTGGAGACAGAAGCAAAAGACGAGTAGTATACAAATATATGAAGTGACACAAATAAATATTTTGCAGCTGCCAATACCAAAAGCTAGGCACCATTGCAAATTAGCAGAAACCAACATTGAAGGGGAAGAGATAACAGATATAAAAGGCATCTCTCTTCATCCCTTTTTATCTAACAAAATCCTTTATTCATTACACTCTAAAAACTGCAAAGAGAAAAGGAAACAAAACACTAAAGTCTTACACTGGCAGTGAGTAGGGCTTTTCTACCATCCTCTCTGAGCGCCCGAACCGTGCCCGTTTAACCGATCGAGCACCACGTTGAAGTCGACGGCCTGCCCGCTCTCCTCGAGCCTCTGGATGACTCCGAGCACGTGCTCGCCCCTGTAGCCCATGCTCACCATCTTCTCGATCAGCTCGCTGTAAGGGTGGGCCCGCATCGGCTGCGGGTGGGAAGGCGGGCCCATCGCGCTGTTGCTAGGGACGCGGGGCGGGTGGCTCTGCTGAGGAGGGTAGCCGCCGCCGCCGCCGCCGCCGCCGCCCTGTTGGAACTGCTGAGGCTGCGGGGGGAGGTGGTGCGCTCTCCCCTGCTCGCCGTCGAAGACCACGTAGGTGTTCCCGGGCGGAAGCTGCGGGCGGGGCCCGCCCATGTAGCCTTCCCCCGGCTGTGGCGCGTACCCGGGCTTGATTTGCTGCTGCTGCGTCGGAGGCTGTTGCGGGATTGGTCTGCCGGCAGCATTATACCCGTATGGTATTCCGTCGGAGCCTCCGGAGCCGGGACGAGACACCCCGCCGCCGTACGACATCTGCATGTGTATGCTGCCGGGAGGCATTTCGGCGGAAGACTGATTCGGCTGGCCGGGCATGTAGGAAGAGAAGACCACCGGCGAGGAGGTTCGGATCTGTGGTTGCATGCCCGCCGGCTGTTGGCTTGGTTGAACCGACTGGGACCACTGCTGCTGATACGGCGGTAGCATCTGCACCTGTGGGCAGAGGTTCCCCTGAGGCTGCGAAGGCTGCTGTCCCATCCTCGAGAGGTCTTGACCCTGAGATTGTGACGGTAGGTACTGAGTCTGAGACGGTTGGGATTGGGGCGGCATATTGGCCATTTGTTGGGGATTCAAGTAGTACGCCTGCAATTGCGACATGCTGTGGGGAGGCATTGAGGATTGGGGTGCGACTGAGGGCTGCTGATGCTCGACCGGTCGGGCCGGGAGAGAGGGCTGTGGGGCTACTTGGTTAGGTAGTGCAAGTTGCAACTGCTGGTCGTGGAAATCTGATGAGTTGTCGCCGTTTTTGAGGTCAGAAGCGGGTGCTGGATCTCTCTCCTGGCTCGATTGTTTAGTTAAACCAGATTCCTTTTGCGCAAGCTGAAGTTTGGCTAACTCCTTCTGAGTATCGGAAAGCTCCTGCTTATCTCGTAAGATCTGCACCGATCTGTGCACCTGTATTTCCATTAATTAGTTCAGTCAGACGCAACAGATCACACTCGACGTAGTAAAGCAGAGATCAGAGAAGAAACTGAACAATTAATGTACAAAGCTATGATCCGATGGAAATAAAAGCAATCCAAAAACAACAGGAAGCAATGAACACGGAAAGACAACAACGATGTTCAATATCCGACAAATAACGTGTTATGGAGTAGATATTTGAAAATGCAACAGGTTTGCCGTCAGTTTCGTGTAAATCAAAATATAACAAACAATACCAGACGCCGGTACGAAAAATCTAGGGCACCATTTGATGTGGAATGATAAAAGAGTAAAATTGAAGCCAACATACCTCTTGGATATGTTTTTCCAGAGATCTGAGCTTCGAATCCGACTCTCCATGATCACGAACCCAGTCGGAGTGCATTTCTCCAATCGATTTGTCCAGATTGTAGCAATATAATTCCAACTGCGACAGCCGTGAGCTAATTCCCTCAAGAAAACGCGTGACATTGTCAGTGTATTTCTTCATGCTGTTCTCAACAGTAGTGATGACGCCTTGACTATATGAGGATTCTTCAGGGTTACTGTAAGTTGCCGAAGTGAACACAGATGATCTCGACATTCTGCTTTTGCTTATCTCCTGATTAGAGGAGAGAGAGTGTAGTTAGAAAACTCGACCAATCTTGATTCAAAAATCAAACGAATTGCAGCTGAAACTAGTCAAATTAAACACACACACACACAAAATTAAAACACATTGAAACGATGCTTTCGAGCTATCCTCAGTTAAAATTAAAACACACTGAAACGATGCTTTCGATTTCTGTTTCAACTTTTATGTCAGGTAAGCAACTGAAAGCTAATTTGAAACTAAATTTCGACATTCAAAGCCATCTCATATTCGACTCCAACATAGACATTTCGTAAAAGTGATGAACAGACATCTGCATTTTTCCAAAAATCTAGTTTTTCAATACAGAAAACTCATTTACTGACTAGCACAGGAAAAGGCATTCAGCAAACTATCAGAATCTCATCAAATTTTCGAGCTGTTTGTCAATTTTGCTCTCTGAATCCACAAACACCTCGAAAACCTTCTCGATTTCTAAATACAAAATCAAAAGAGCTGAATCATCCCATTCTACGACCAGAAATGTTCATACAAAGTTCATCCAAGTGCTCAACCATTCAAATCAACACAACTTCCACAAACAAGACACCTCTGCAGCAGCAAAATCAAAACACAAACATCCAATTAAAAAGAAATGAAGACACAAACATCATCACATCCATCCCAAAACTCCAGACCTTAAATCAATCTCACAATAGTCAACACCTTTCAATCAAACAGCAAACCCTAACCAAACTCAGCAATCCAAAAAAATGCAAAATCGGCATAACCGCACCTGAATTAGGACAAATCTCCGATTCACCAAACACGACGAAATCCTCAAGGGCAAAAAAATGAAAAATAAAAAACTATTTTTTTTTGAAAAACTACCTTAGGCGAATTGTTTGCAATGGATGGATCGGAATGGACGCCATTATTCCCATCCTGATATCCGTAATCCTCGTAGGAGCAGAGGATGTCATCCGACCCGAAATCGAACGATTTGGAGCCCGAATTTGGACCGCGGCCCGCAGAGCCCGATGACGCCATGGCTTTGTGGAGAGAGAAATGGATGCTCCAGAAGAGAAAAGGGGGGAAACTATATATATTGGAAGTAGAGCGAGAGAGAGGGAGAAAGGAGGGGGAAAAGAGAGAGAGAAAAAGCTTGCTTAGCTATGGAGATTGGAGAGAGCTATTGAAAATTACGCTGCGTTGAATTGGAATTGAATTGAATTGAATTGAATAGCAGCCACCATTGCTACTGTGTGTTGTGTGTGAAATCGAGTTTTTGGCGAAAACGTTTTTCTAATGAAACTCGTGGACTGGATAAAACCGCACCGACTTTAATCATTAATTTGACGACTTTTTTGCTTTGTTTTAATTTTTTTATTTTTATTTTGTTTTATTAATAGTGTGGTTTAGACTTTGGATTAGGATGGTTAATGGTGATTAATTATTTTAATGTTTGGGGGTTTTGGCTTTTTCTTGCTCGGCAGCAACAAAGCCATAACTAATCATGGTTTCTAATGGGGTTTCGTATATGTTAATTATTTGTATGGGCAAAAATATTTTTGTTGAAAAATGTCCCAATGTTTAACGATTTTTTTTTCCAAAATTAGTATTAGGGGTGAACAAAATACTCGAAAGGCGAATATCCTAACCGAATTGAACCGAATTTTAAAATTGGGTTTGAAGTTTTCGACTTTTTCGGATCAAATAGGATCGATTTTTTTTTTTTTTTAAATTTCGAATTTTTGGATCGATTCGTAATATACTTTATTCACTTAAAGAAATTATTTTTCGAATTTTAGATTTTCTTTTCTTGAATTTATTTCGGATTTATCTGATTTGAATTTAGATTAGGTTCAATTTTCTATAAAAATTCGGATTTTTCAATTAGGCAAAAATGTACTGCATTCAAATCCAAATGATCATTAAGCTTCATTTCACGTCATTTCATTTTCACGTCGTCTATTTTCTATCCCAATTTTTCTCTATCTTCGACAAACCTTAAACTTCAAATGCAAGTTTTAGTACATAATTTGAAAAGGAAAAATGAAATGTAGAAATTAATAACCAATCATTCGTAATTAAATGAAGCTTCGTATGCAAATTAGTGCTATATTAATTTATGTGGGGAAACGTGATGGACTTGATCTCGTGGGATTTGTAGCAAACGACTATAAGCATTTATTGCCACATAATTTAATATATTATCCACATGCCAAGATTCGAAGATGTTAAATTTCGATTTCAATTATTATTTTGTTTAGTTTTAATTTGTTCGTAGTGAATTGGTAAATGATGGGTTTAAAGAAATGCTTAGTTTTTTTTTTTATTTCATTTTCATTTGTGGGGTAGGCTTTATCCAAATGACGTTATATTTTTTCTTTAAGAAAATAAAATTTCGACATATATTATTTTACTTTTATTTTATTGTTAATGATTTGGTTGTCTTTTTTTTTTTTTTTTTTCCTTTTTGTGGGGTAGTTGAATAATTTTTGCTCATGATTATAATAACACATTATCAGTATGTGAAAGAGTAGCTGTGGGAATAAGAGAGGAGGAATTTTATGTGCATATAAAAAAATCAATCAACATATACCAATTTTTTCTATTTCATTATATTGGATTACGTGTCAGTGGCATAGATTTATATTTTGTATTGCATAGGGCATGGTGTATTAGTATTTCCTAGTTGAAGTAATAAAATTTATTAAATTTAACTAGCTAGTGTTAATTTGTTTAATACTGCTAAATTACACAAAATTCTTACAATTTGTATTATTTTATTTATTTGTTAAATCAACCTAGAATCTCTCATGCGCTTGCCAAGTGAATATCACACAACTCGATAAATCTTACAAGTGATGGCTCATCAAGTCATAATATATAGTATATCAAGATTTGCTTGTATTTTACAAGTATTTAAACACCATAAAGTAGATATTATGTGTATTCCACTCCACACCCTCGATATTCTTCATTTTAAACTAAGAAAAATATTATCTGTACTCCAAAAAAAAACCTAAAGAAATATTATCAAACTATCAAAAAGAATATAAGATCAAGATACTATATTGTCGACGTACATCAACTACAATAAACTACTTATTATCAAAGATGCATTGCATTTTTCAAGAAGCTATGTCTAATTATAAATTACATATATTAGTCACAAAGAATTAATTATTCATGTGTGATTAAGTGCATGTGGCCATGAAATAAAATTTAGTTAGGTAAAAACTTTTCTTTCCAATAGATCATAAATTCGAGTCACCTAAAATATGTGTACAAGTCTGGAAAAAAAAATTAAATGCAATATTCATCTATATATAATTCACTATACAATGACCCATGGGCAGATAAACAGGGTGTTGTGGCGAGCATATTTTTATTTTTAAAAAAATTCTCATAACGTGTTTGACTTTAGTTTTTTTTTTTTACATTGTAAAATTTTCAAATTATTCTCCTTTCTTGTATTCGATTCTATACATCATATAGAAAAAAACCGTACATATAATAATAAGGTAAGTCATTTTTTAATGTCTCCAAAGTAAATTCACCAAGAGAAAAACACCCAAATCAAAATATTAAAAAAATCTTTCTAACTAGCTAGAGTCCCAATTAATAACCCTAATTTCACATAAAGATTTGATAGTTTTCATCTCTCAAGTAGAAATGCATCTATACTAACACAAAGGCAAATCGTGAGAAGCACAAAGCTAAATAAAACGCCAATGCTCGAGAAAATAAGAGAGATTAGAATTTGGCGGCAGAATTTTGGGACTATCCCACATATTGGCGACCAATTCGCATAAACTATAAATTTATTTCCTCCAATAAATAGTGAATATGTTTGCCACCCAACTCCAAGGCTCGTGGCGCTCAAAATACAAATAATCTGCAAAAATAATTAATTTAATAATTAGTTGAGAAAAAAAAATATACTACTAGTATTTAGGATGATTAATTCTAATAATTTGTGATTTTTTTATATAAAATAAATAGAGTTCGAAGTTTAAAGTGATATTTAATTAACAATAAAAGTCGTACATACCACATCGACTAAGATGACTGTTTTCCAAAGCAAACTATTGGGAGGAATAAATAGTAGAGCGAAAAAATTGAAAACGGATGCACAGATGCTAACGACGCCAAAGAACCTGCATATATATATCATTTGCAATTTTATTAGTAAAATTCAAAAGAATTAATTAAGAATATAGTCTATCCTACAAATATTTCATTCATAATATTTATCATATAAAATCCAAATTATTATTACATAATAAACAAAAATTACTAATATTTATTGTTAAAACTCGAAGCTTAAACAAACTTATAAACACTAGTCATGTAAAACATCAATCCTCATAAAACATTATTAAATCTAATTAGAAATCTAAAAACCGAGAAAAAGTGAAAGTCGAACACAAATGAAGTGCCAAAAAGTGGGCTACGTGCATACAAACACGAAGTATACATGAACGTAACATGTATTGATAAAGTATATACTTACACGAGACTATTCCAGTCGTTATATCCGGCGACGAACTCAACGGAATCTGCCCTAACTTTTTGCTTGCTCGTAAACACGAGGATGCCTGCTATCAGAAAACAAACCGCAGCAAGTACTCTCAATGCAGAGGCTTTTTTTGATTTCCCCATCAATTATATAACTGCATGAAAAATAATGGGAATTTCATTATTTATGCACAAACACAATATAATTCCAAGATATAGATCAAATAAAAATAAACAACCTAATAAAAAACTATTTGAGAAAGAACTTCTTTGGTTGAATTTTTGTGCTTGAAGTGAATCCGGGACTAGTTATATATATATAAATTTTCTTGCACATTATAAGTTATGTATTTAATGGAAAGTATGTTGTAGTTGGTAATAATTTTTTTGAAGAAAATCTAAGGTTGATATCATTCCATGTTTGTAAACATGCGAGATCGACATGCGTAGACGTGACCCTCAAATAATGCTATTTATATAAAGAAAAGAGTAAATAAAATAAATAATACTACCATGTATATGAAGAAAAAAGTGAAATAAAATAAAATAATGCCATTTATGTAAAGAAAAAACGTGAAACAGAGATCGATATACATAGAACGTGAGCCTTAAATAATGCCATTTATATAAAGAAAAGAGTAAAAAAATAATGCCATTTATATGAAGAAAAAAGTGAAATAAGATAAAATAATGCCAAAGAAAAAAGTGAAATAAAAAATGTATGTCGAGAGTGGGATTTGAACCCACGCCCTTTCGGACCAGAACCTTAATCTGGCGCCTTAGACCGCTCGGCCATCTCGACTGTTGATTTAATATATAGGTATTTTTCTATTTCTACAAAGAAGCTTGTAAAATGTGAAGTTATAAAATTTGATAGTTGATACTATGATTTTGATTTTCTAACATGTTTATTGTTTGTTGCAATAGTAACATCAATTTTTAATTTGCAACAAAATTGACACCTTCAATACACTTGAACGAAATAATTTCGATTTACATACTTAAGCGACATTATTCCACAAATATTATATGATAAGTATACGTTAAATTGTTTCGGTAAGGTGTAAAAAATCACGTCAGATCATCTTTTCAATCGTTGGAAAATTAAGCACATCTATTTTGCTAAAACGTGTCAAAAATCAAAATTTTATTCGAGTTCATTAATTTTTTTTAAGAATTAATTGATCCTTATAAAAGTATTTAAAGTTTGAATCTTCCCAAAAGTCTCATAGGTTAAGATATTACACAAGATTTAATCGGAATATACATTTGTTTAGGGACAAGAGTAAGACAATGTGGACATGTATGAATTATTAAAACCGAGCTCTTTATTTAATAAATCAAGATTTAGAGTGTTTTCATTTTTTGGTTAGGACATGTTAGGTCGCTTAGCACAAGTATACAAGAACTCAAATTTCAACAAATAAAATTACATGATCCCAATTAAGGAAATACTATTGTATACATATACCCAATATATGTTTATATCATTAAAATTCCTCAGTATGTTGCAACTATATTTTTAATGTGTGTGAATAAAATTGTATAAAAAAAATATATAAACACACCCTTTAAATTGCTGCCGCCAATTTGGAAAAAAGCAAAAAATGGCTCTTTCTTGCCCATCAACCCACCTCTACAGCCACCGCCGGAATCCCTCGCCGGCGGCGAGAACACTCTCAATTTCCCACCTTTCCGCCGCCCCACCGCCGCGGCAGCCTCAGCACCACTCCAATTTTGCTCTCAAACCACCCCCACTCTCATCCATCTTCACCAAACCCTCCAAACCCCAAACCCCCAAATTGGGCAAAACCCCAATTCAATCGCTATTCACCGGAATCGTTGAAGAAATGGGCACAATCAAGCACCTGGGCTTCGACCAGCCCGACAGCTTCACCATGAAAATCCAAGCAAAAATCGTTCTTGAAGGCGTCCACTTGGGCGACAGCATCGCCGTCAACGGCACCTGCTTAACGGTGACGGATTTCGACACCGATTTGAATGAATTCTCGGTGGGATTGGCGCCGGAGACGCTGCGGAAGACCTCATTGGGGGAATTGGAGAGTGGGTCTCTGGTCAATTTGGAGAGGGCTTTGAGCCCTAGCACCAGAATGGGGGGCCATTTCGTTCAGGGGCACGTCGATGGGACCGGGGAAATCGTCGAATTGAGGCCCGAGGGGGACTCGATGTGGGTGAAGGTGAAGTGTGGGAGGGAGATTTTGAGGTACATTGTGCCTAAAGGGTTCATTGCTGTGGATGGGACTAGCTTGACTGTGGTGGATGTGTTTGATGATGAAGGTTGCTTCAATTTCATGTTGGTGGCTTACACACAGCAGAAGGTGGTGGTTGCTTTGAAGAAAGCTGGGCAGAAGGTGAATTTGGAGGTTGATATCTTGGGGAAGTATGTGGAGAGGCTGCTCAGCAGCGGCTTCGTTGATTCGTTCAAGTCGTCTTGAGGTGATTTGCCTTGTTTTCCGATTTTGGATTGTGTTTTTGTTCTGTTCCTTGATGAGCTATGTGTGTGTTTTGTTTAGATCTCTTTGAGTTTAAGCTTCTAATTTCTAAAAAGATAGAAACATTCCTAAGTTAGCGACTGCCAAAACAACGATTAGATGAGTTTTTAGCCTTATTAGTAGTGGTCTAGAGTTCGCTAGGTGACACTCGAGCACGTGGTGTGCTTAAGTGGCTAGTCGGCAATCAAGAATTGAACACGAGATCCTCCGGTCTCCAACCCTTTGTTATTCTAGTAGACAGTTCTGTCTTCACTTTGTAGCATTTATACGATACGTTTTAGCTCTAATGTTGTTGATCACCATATTCAGTCAACAAAGCTTATATAAGAGAGGAAATTGGAAAGGCTTGATTTGGGAATATTGCTTAATTTCTCAAATATACTTCATTTCAAACTCTTGATAGTCTTAAGCACTCTATGATATTCTCTGCCGAGGAATTCTCTTAATAAAATCTCTTATTTTGTGAAGGGTGTTTGATGAAATCTCTCCATCCTTCATGTTTAGAAGAATAGTAGGGAGGAATAGCGTAAACATTCTATATATTTATTGATCCTCATCATAAGGAATGTGTTCGACTCTTCGATAATTTCTCTTTTAGATTGTATCTTTTGCACTGTCGCATATGCATCTTAAGATTTTGAGGGCTTCTATACGGGTAGGGTTCATTTTTAATACTTGAATCGTCTTAAAACAGTCGGGAGGAGGGAAACTAAGCTAGATCAGCCGAGGGACTAGTTGGTCTTGAGTCTATTGACCTTCGACAAATGTTGTGTTGATTGAGACATTGAATGTGATGCTCGAAGTTGTTCTGTTTGCTTTGAAAAGCTTTGACTAATGTAGTATTGTACGGTGTTTCGTGCTCGAATTGTTCTTGATTCTCTCTACCTGATTCTAATTTGCAGAATAGGTTCGGCTTCGGGTTCGTGTTCGTGTTCGTGTTCGTGATCGAATTATGAGTTCGTTATTGTGCTGAAATCAAGAGGAAGGAAGCTCTTTCCACAAGAAATATAGAGTTAATTTCATTCAGGTCTGTTGGACTATTTATTAACTTATAGCAATTCCAAATACTATTTATGTTTATGTCAAAATAAAAGTACTATTTATGTTTCCCCTTTGATGTAGAAAATCAGATTGTATGATGTTTTTGTTGTTGTTGAGAAAATCAAGCCACAATAAGACTTCGGATTTCCGAATGATAAATTCTCCAAAAAAATTACTTATATATATTGTTTATCAATGATAATATTTTTTGTTTATAATATAAATAATATTATGGTTGTGCAGGATTAAAATATTTTATATGAACGTTAAATTTTTTCATTTTTTTGAGTCATGACTAATAAATGCTTTTTATTGTCACATCTTCATTGTTTGCTTACAAATTACAATCAAAGGGAACAAATTCCAAATAAAGTTTGTGTGTGTGTTGGCCTAGTGGTAGGGGTTAATGTCCGAGGTCAAAAGTCTCGGGTTCGAGTCCTCCGTGATGCGGCCTTTAAAATATTCAGCATTTATTTATTAAAAAAAATCTAAATAAAATTTTATTAATAAATACTTTGTTTGCTTACTATATCAAAGGGAATTGATTCCAAATAAAATTTCATTACCAAATTAAAGGATCGTGACTTCTCTTTTTCGGTCATTTTACCCAATAGTTAAATCTTGATATGAGGTATACATAAATAATTGTTTCAACTTTCAAATGTCGTATTCACCAAACAAACTATCAAATGTTACATTTAACATAATTTACCGCATGTATGAACGTAATTAAACTTTAATTAATGTCGGTGATGGCAAATGTGATTCATATTTAGTGATGATGGAGATAGGCTTAATATTAATGTGGTTCATGTGTATCTTTAGCTAACTATGCTTACGTTAAAGGTAAGACAACATCTTTTACATAATATTTTGGGTTTTAATTAAGCACTAATTAATTAATCGGAATTGATGTGTTAAAGTGACTTTGCCATTAGTTAATATGTTATCCAAGACATATTCCATGACATATTCTTCTTAGTGCTTACATTGACCTTTTACGTGTTTTTCATATTATTTTTTAATTGACCTTACGTGTTTATTATTTAATTTAATGTATTAACAACCATATCTCTAAGTAGGATGCCGTCTAGATTTGCTATTCTTTAAACGGCAAAGAATTATGTGACGTGTTTAGTGAAGAAAAGGGATTGATTGCCGAAATTAATACAAGTTTAATTCATTTTGTTTAAACACGTTTTTTGTATTCACAACATACTCATTTTTTTCAGTAGGAAAAAAATGTCGTTTCATTAAAACAACGTCGTTTTAGCAGTTAAATTAAAGATGCTATAATTGTTCAAATAAGTCGTATGATAATTAGAAATTCGAATAAACATTATGTTATTTTAGATGATTGGGGGGGGGGGGGGGGGGGGGGGGGG
>JAYJMF010000066.1:1913993-1925482 GCA_036873715.1 Salvia sclarea
GTACCATAACTCACTCATATATATATATATATTGGTGGCCGGTAATATATACGTGTTACGAAAAATGTAACAAGAAAATCACATGCCATCCGACAATGTGACATACACTTATTAAAATATTAAATCTGGATTAATTTTTAAGGTTTTTCTTACTGGAAATGCTCAATTGCTCATACTTTAATAACACGAAAATGCCAGAAAAAAGGGGCAAAAACTGCTATAATGTTCATTATTTAAATCCATTACAGTAAATTCAAATGGCTGCTTGAATTTATTACCATATAGTTCCCATACATTATAAAACAATAAATAAATTTTAAATAAATAAATATCTTAGACAAGTGACTGCATTTGTTGCACAATCACATCATTCAATGAATAGAGTTTAGCTAGCAATGGCATATGGTAATTGCAGTTACATAATTAGTGTCTAATTATAATGATTTTAATAGCGTGACGTATTATAAGATAAGGTAAAAAGATTGAATGAAGAGTCTTTCCTATAATTGATATATGAAGGTTCTAACCACATCAGTTTACACGCAAATGCATAAACATAAATAACATTACGTAAAGGTTAGATAATTAATTTAATTAATAATTAATGCAAATATGAATTAACTTAGACGAGACTACAACAATATACATATATATAGCAAAATAAAAGTAGGGGCGGCCAAGTAATTAATTAGCAAGAAAAGTAATAATAATAGAAAATTCAAGTAGGGGCGGCTAAGTAGTACTTAGCTCTAATTCGTTCATATTTTGGCCATTCTTTGTTACCAAAAGCAACTTTTATTTTTCTATGTTATATATTTATTTATCTTTTTGATCAGATAAAGTTAGTTGTTAGTAGTTAGTTCATCATTTACTCTTAAATTATTTCACCAAGTCTTTTTATAACTCCAAATTCGTTTCTAAAGGGAATCGAACTCGGGTCTTCCACTAAGGGAATAACCCGATGGTCAGTGGAATAAGTCTCCTGATTTCTATGTTATATATTTATACAAACTAGATAGAGTAGCATCGTTCAATGTAGATAGGAAAGAATACGACGTATTCATGCGTGTGGATAGAGCAAATTGAGTCTTAAATATTCAAATTTAATAGCATATATACTTGCATAGTTGCATATGGTTGTTACAATAAATATTTACAATTTATCATAGTACTTGCCTGCTTGACTCGGATCAAGACGAACGTACAAGAGGCAACTTGTGCGACAAATCACATTTTCAATAGTTTTTCAATAGATGTATAGTGCAAATAGATCTGAATTGTCACTTTTATTCGAAATAGGATTAATATACAGTGTTTCATGTTCCCCAACTTTAACTATTTTTCATTATATGACTCAATTTATATTTATTCATAATATGTCTCACTCTTTCAATTTTTTCTATAATATGTCTCCATTTGTTTATCATTTTCCATAATATATCTTGAACTTACCTTTTCCATAATATGTCCTTATCTTTCAAGTTATGCTCCGCATCATAGAATCTGACGAGATGAGTCATATATCATTCTCAGGAGGGGGTTAAAAACAAAATCGTTTTTCTCTTTCTCATGTCAACCTATAAAATGACGTCATTTTTCCATATCAACCTAAGTTTAAGTGAATTTTTTGAGGAGGGGGTTAAAAACAAAGTTGTTTTATATGTGGAAATGGAAAAACAAAAGCCCACGTAAGAATCCGACAACGAAATGGTAACTCATCTCACCAGATTCTAAAATGGGGGACATATTATAAAAAAAGTTAGATGAGTACATATTATAAACAAACATAAATTGGGAACATATTATAGAAAAATTTGCAAAATGGGAATGTATTTTGCAAACTAGAAAATAGTTAAAATACGTACAAAACACTATTAGACCTTCGAAATATATAAAAGAGCAATTGTCACTAATATATAGTATATAATTATCATTTTTGGTTAAAATTATTAATTAACCTTCTACACGATACGATCAATACAAGAATTTTTCTCCTACTCAAATTTAAATAATGATCAATTACTTTTGACCTTAACTTGAGATTAAAAGGTAGCAAGACCCAAAGTAGATAGTGGGACAAAAAATGATGAGGAGTTTTAGTAATAATCCTCCTCCTATATTATATGAGTTTTACATACAAAATAAGTAAGTAACCCATATATATAACCACACGTTTCAACGAATTTTCCAATTAATTGATGATTATGTCGATGATTTTTACCCCAATTACAAAGTGGACAACTTAATTACCATTTGTTCAATTCTCATTGGTTAGTAACAAGACATCAATTCATGCACGAAACCACAATAATAGTCTATAAAATTTGTGAACATACAAAATTTACATGATTATATGCCATTTTTGACACCTTAATTGGAATTTTCCCAAGTCAACGGAAAACAACAACATAAAATAAAATAGGCCTAAAACCTAGATGGCCCCTCCACTTAGGAAGCTTCTCAGCTCCCAACCGCCGCCGCAGCCGTCGCCATCCGCCACCACCGCCACCACCTCCACCACCACCAATAAACAACTGAGAGTGGCAATCAATCACTCAATTTGATGGTGATGGCTCCAATTTGGAGAGTAATTTATACTCAAATGAGAAATAGCTCTTCAAATTTGTATTTTGTTCAATTTAATAAACCAAGCTTTATTTGGGTGACATGCTTGTATGCTAGCAAAAGAATATTTAAAACTCCCTCTAAAGTGGCTTGTTCTTGTTGGCTATATTTATGATATGAATTTGTTTATATATCACTAACATTTTATATAAAGCACATGTAAATGTAAGGGAGTAATATCAAGAATCCTCACATAAATGTATAAGGTATACAATTTCGGTAGGAAAATATTTCTACATATCAACTGAGGAATTTAAACACGGAGTAAAATTTGTAACGTAGAACTACAATCAACGTTAGGAAGACTCGTGCTATATATCAATATACATAAGAAATCAAAGTATGAATCACACGTATTGAGGTATAGAGTTTGAATATACGAGATATAGTCGTAAGTTGAACTAGGTAAACAATTCTTTCTGTGTACCTTTCTCCTTAGTGATTGTGGTAATTGTTTTTCTTAACATCACGATCTCATATTGAAATATTGGATGATGGAAAATGATATTAGACCACTAACTTTTGAAACATAGCTTAGTAGATACCTACTACTAGAAAAAAAGTGGGGTAGTGGGACTTATAGAGACCCTTTTCAAATATAATAGGACCACTAATCTCTTATAATTGACTATAGTGTATAGCCTCATTAAATGAGGGCTCCCATATATAGTCATTAAATGAGGGCTCCCATATATAGTCCTTAGCATTTTATTTATATTTAATTGTGGACAACTTTGTTCTTCTAGATGCGTCGTAGCTAGTCGGGCATATGAAATTGCACTATTAATGTTTCAATTTCTATTATAATGACACTCACAAATACAAGAATAGAAGATTAATGTGCGTTCAGATTCGAATTCATCGTGACACAATCCTTGATATTTCTTCAAAGATCAAATATTTTTGTGATAAAAAAATCTTGTTACGTCTTTATTAATTCTAGTACACTCTAACGTAGTTGTTATAATTTAAAATAGAGAATCTTGTGTATATTATCGACTTGTTCGTGAATTGCATTTGAAGACACGAGTATTTGTGTACTTAGAGACAAGATATATGAACTCTTTTATACACACGATTAATGTGCATTCAGATTCGAATTCATCGTGACACAATCTTCAATATTTCTTCGAACGATCAAATGTTTTTGCAATATAGAATCTTTTTGCGTCTTTACCTATTAAACGGTCGTTATAAGTTTAAATAGAGGATCCCGTGTATATTATCGACTTGTTCGTAAATTGCATTCGAAAACACGAATATTTGTGTATTAGAAACAATTTATAATTTATATAAACTCTTCTATACACATTATAACGGTGACCGGCGAATTTGTACAAGTAGTTAGGGTTCATCACGAACCAAAAATAGAGACTAAAATCGAAATTATATTTAGCTCAAAATAGGAGCAAACATAGCATCACACAGCATAGGAGGAAGAAACACACTCTGCTTAGTGATTTATCCGTCTGCACCATATGCCGCCGCAGCCTCGGCGAGCTCACGCCGGCGACGTGGTACGAATTCGGGTACGCAAACATCGTCGTCTCCGAGTTCCCAAAAATCCTCGAATACACCATCTCCCCGAACACCCCGATCATGGGGTCGGCCAAGTGCGGCGCCCCGCCGCCGGGGGAGGCCGGGTAGCTGCCATAGTCCGGCCGGGGAGACGGAGGGGCTAACCCGCCGGGGGAGGCCGGGTAGCTGCCATAGTCCAGCCGGGGAGAAGGCGGGGCGTCGTAGCCGTAGCCCCTCCGGTGGAGTTGCTCAAACGGGTACGCGTAGTTGGCGGCCACGTTCGGTAGGATCAAGTTGGGCCGGCATCGGGGGCTCGCAGGCCTCTGGGGGATGGGATGAGCGAGCGCGGCCTTGGAGGCGTCCGTGCTCTGGCCCCGGCCGTAGAGGGGTATCAAGGTCTTTTCCGACACCTCGCTCTTGCAAACCGGGCATTGGGGCCTCTGGTTGTCGGGATTCTCGGGGGAGGCGTGTTGGAAGCTTATCCACCGGTATATGCACGGCCAGCAGTAGAGATGGCCGCACAACGTGACCACGGGGTCCTGCACGAGGTCGAGGCAGATGTTGCACTCGAATCCGACGGACGGCTTGGCCTCGGATTCGTCGAGAGTCGAGGTCAAGGATTTGAGACTTTGGCACGAAGCTCCTCGGAGATATTGCTCCATTTGGTATAGATGTCTGCATTTACGAAGCAACTGATCAGATTGACAATACATAGGATTGAGTATTACGATCTAACAAGCTCAAAGTTATTCAATCCGAACACAACGACATTTCGCAAGAGAACCAATAAATGTTGTCATATGTCGATCATCTAACACGACCTAAGTAGGCCGAGGAGCCTTCCACGAGCTTGCTCGTTGCACCTACAACTAGAAATCGACCCTAGTTCCAACCCGAGAGCCCCGAGGGCGAAACACAACAACTAGTTTCCCATAAACTGCAAAATTCACACAACACAAGCCACCTACCATCTAATTGTGATATCTCATCTTCCCAAACCACAAAAATGAAAATGAAAATTTAGACATCTGACAATCTAGTGGCCCATGATGTTGAAACCACAACTAAGAATTTCTTCTAGATTAACATAAGTTGGATATTTTTTTTATATCAATGAGCATCATTAAAGATGATTTTCCTTGACATCAAAAAGGGGCTCTCCAAATTTGTTAATAGCATTAGGTGAGATGCTGTTGGAAACACTAATTCCATCATCAATAAATTGGTTTCCAACCACTCACCTAACATTTCTTGAAAATTAAATATGTGGAGATCAAAGATGATAATTTTCTTGAGGCATATCCAAAAATAGCACAATCATGTGCAGAACAAACAAAATCCCACACATCAATTTGGTGAAAACAAGGTTTTGCTTCAAGGGAGATACAACCAATGGGAATCCCACATATCATATCATATCATATCATATCCACACCTCTTTGCTTAATAGACAAAACAATTTCAAATCAAGCAAAGTGAAGACATATTAAAATTCAGCAAAATTTTCAAGAAAACATGTCCAGAAACAGAGGACTCAAAATAACTTCAAAATCAATCAAATTCACAAACATGGCAAAAAAGCTCAAGAACATTACATTTCATACACTACAAAATGCAAGAGCTCAGATTCTTGAACAATTTACCATACCACACTTTTATATCACCATTTTCCAATCCAAACCTCAATTATTAAATTCCGAAATGTGATCTATGGTCTGAAAACAAGAGGCTGCAGCCAAATCACCAGCCAGAAACAACAGGCTAACATCACACTTCCCAAGAAAAGTAAAAAATCTCCAATTTTTCCCCCAAAAAATAGAAATTGCCAGCTAGAGAGAGAGAGATGCCCAAACCAAAACACTAAAAATCGAATCTTTAAACCAAAAAAGCAGGATTCCCCAAAGCCCACATGCATAAAATGTGCAAAAACTCAGAGAAAAAAACACACACACAAACACACACACTGAGAATGAGGAGATGCTCACCAGAATGCGAGTTAAGTGGGCCTTCCCAAAAATCCGATTACAGCAACAAAAACGCAGCTTTTTCAGGAATCCAAAAGCAGAGAGGGGAGAAGAAGCTTTATCTTTTGAAAGGGCGAGAAAAAAGGGAAAAAGATAATCGAGAGAGAGAGAGAGAATGTGTGTGTAGAAGCAAAAGAGATATAGCGTGAGTGCCTGAGATGAGAGAGGGCTACTTGCTTTGCTCTTATATATATACACATAAATTAATTAAAGAAGATAGTTTTTTGGCGATGAGACAAAAAAAAAAAATCGAAATTGAAATTGAATTTAATCGAATTTATTGTGCAATGAATAGATACAGAATGTGTGTATGTATATGCGTGGAGGTGAATGCCCGTTGTGGATAAGTACTCTGCGATGCACGGTGACGGGGCCAGCCGGTCCACGCCCCGCCGCTGACGTGGCGACAAAACGCGCGTGGCTGTCACTCTCCGTTATCTACATTTTGACTTCGATCACCGCTGCTCGAATTAACTTTAAGGTCGGGATCTCGTAAAAATCATTCTCATCCTAAACCAGCATAAGCATAAGATAATATTAATAAAAACATTATATTTTGTGTTTAAAAGCATCATAATTGATAAAATTATTATTTTATATGTTAAAAGATACAGTATCACTAAAAACATTATCTTGTGCATAAAAGGACATGATGAATTTTGAAAGTCAATTTTATTTTAACTGTCCGTTAATCAAAATTAATAACTTAGATTGATTCTTAGTTAATACTCCCTCCGTCCATGAAGATAATGCACTTTTTGCCATTTTGGGACGTCCATAAAGATTATATATTCTTATTTTTGGACATGATCACACACTTTATTTCACTTTATTACCCTTACTTTAATATTTATTTACATCACTTTTACATTTTTCAATAACTTTATGTGGGACACATTCTCTACTAACATTACTTTTACATTTAACAATTTTTTTTTTTTGTGGAACTCATAGTCTCATACTTCACTACAACTAAAGTCGGCTACATTTTATTAAAACCTAGTTCAATTTTATTAAAATCCGCACCGAATCAAACGACGCATTATTTTCGTGGACGGAGGGAGTATTATAGAGAAGACTTTCATTTGATCCTATCTCTATTGATTTATACTTAAAATTAAATTGGAGTTAAGTTATCTAGAATTTTCAATACTTTTTTTCTTTGTTTTTCTTGTTTGCGTAGGATATTTATCTAGAAGGATTCTTTTTTCAGTTTGTTTTGTACTTTCTCTGCCTTTATTATATAGAATGGATTAAATTTTTCATAAGTAATAATAAAATTAATGAAAAAGAAAGAATAGTACATGTGCTCCTAAAGTAAATATGCATTACTGATGGAAGAGAATCTCATTTTTGTTTGGTGATTGTTGCGTTGTTATCTTGCAATTGTTTCATTTTTATTCACGTCTTACAAATATATTATTTCCATTTTGTAATTGTCTCGTTTAGAAAAGTTGATGTATATTTACTTTGAAGTATATAAGTCCACCTCAAAATAAAATTATATGAGCAAATTTCTAAAATGTTCATATTTATTTATTAATTGTGGATCGGTGCTAATATTAATTAAGAAATTATATATAGTACACTAAATCAATTAAAGAGTCAATAACTTTTAATGAAAATTAGGCTATGTAATTGGGATATTGAAAAAGGGAAACGAGTTTAAGTATCGAAAAATGAGGGAGAGTATTATATTAAGCATGCAGTTATGGTGTTTTGGGAAATTCAAATATTGACTAACAATATGATTCACGTAGAAAGTTTGAAAAATCTTAAAATTAAATGTCAGTTACTAATAATTCGTTGGGTGCGTGTGTGTAACGTTGTATAGTACTATTTCAAAATATATTAATAGTATTATACAATATACTATATATTAGTCAACTAGAAAAAATAATACCTTCTTTGCATCAACCAATGATAGTAAGTACAATTCAATTTATTTTTTTCCCTAAAATGAATAGAAAAGGAGGAAGAAAATATGACTCGAATATTCTTGAGAGGATTAATTTGGTATTTCTTTTAAAAATGGTTTATTTGAATATGAGTCATATGACCTCTTTCGATCCTTATAATTTTGTGCCATCCCATTTGATAAATCTAGCTACTCAACATATTATATATGTAGCTTTTTCTAAGGAAATGATCTAACTTTATTTCCGGCACAAAATCATGGATCAACAAGAAAACTTTCCAGAAACGTGGAAGCGCATTTTAAACGTACGTAGACGAATAATCTTTAGACAAACGAGTGAATGGGTAAGCCAAATAACATTCCGCGTCCGACAAAATTAACACGATAAATTAGACAATCAAGCAAAATATGTCAACAACTATCATAATAGTCCCAAATTTCGAATCAACTGTACCTTTAGAAACGAGAGCATCGACCACCAATTTGCTATGGACAACTATCTATTTTTACAAGATTGATTTCAGTTTTTCTTATTTGAAATGGAAGAGGATGAATGAAGTAGTTAAACTAATCGCATATATCGCCTATAGTTTTAGGGTAAAATTAAGTTTTTTAATCTTTTAATTGTTTATGCAATTATGCTCCTAAATTTAAAATATTTTCCGTTGACGGCCGTCTTCACTTTATTATCTTATTTGTTTAATCAGTATCCCAAGATTATAATACCACGTTCGATTGTATATTTTCACATCCATTTAAACATTTACTTTGTAAAATTAATAAGAACTATCACCTATATTGTTTTTTAAACGTATTATTTTATGGCATTAATTATACTCCTTAATCATAAGATATTTTTCGATAATCTCTAACACGATATAAATGCATTGTACCAAAGTTTCAAAGGCAGCTGCACTTTAGCCATTGAGAATTGATACCTCTTAATTCTGCACTTAATTTTATTTAATCTCTATATAATCTATAACCAGTTTTGACTTTGAGTAGGTTTTTGGATAATAACCACTTCAAGAAATCTAATAAATATGGTTTCTTTAAAAAAGAATTCTTATAAATGTAGTTTCTTTTAATTTATGATCGTTACATATTAATTCAGCAACTCTCAATTTTTTACACTATATTAGTTGTCTAGATGTTGGATGATCACAATATATTATCCTTACATTGCATGTTACATCTACTTAGGTGAGTAAGATAGCACTTGAATGCTATATAAACATTTAATAAAATTTATAAGTACTGCATTCATAAAACTAAGAAATATATTATGCATAGTTGACACTGATTTAATTAACCCACATCAGTAGTACCTATTTAATAATATAAAATAATATTATAAACAATATTGATTATATGAATTAGATAACATCGGTGCTCGCAAATGGATATTGATATAAATTAATAAGATAAAATACCAAAGTGAAACGCGCACAAACCAAACATCGATTATATGACTGCATGAATATCATAGTTATGACTTATGAATTTCACAATTATTAAAAATTATTGGGATTTCTTATTTCATGATTTTCTGGCATGAAATGTTGTGGCTGAGATACCTCGCGTGGTTGAATTTTAGAAGAAAATTAGGACTACTATTCAAATCTCGACAAAGAAGAAAATCAACACCATAGAATACACGAGATATTAATATTGTGAAAGTAATTTAATTTGACTAACCAAAACAAGGGACACGTTAGTGGCGCAAAATAACTGTTAGTATTTGAATATTATGATTTTTTCCAATTATTCAACATAATAGTCAAGAAGAAGATATCAATTGTCCAAGCTATATACATATATATATATAGTTCATGGCTCCGAAAATTAATGAATTAATTGGCCAATTGCCAATTGTTACGACGGCACAATTTGTTTGTATATTACAATATTAATCACTTAGTACTTGTTAAAAATGGATTTCCCAAGTGGAAATCTAGTTGATTTTAAGTTTTCAACACTATGAATTTCGAATTTGGAAGTTTTACAAGATAAAAAAGTGAAAAAATAACAAAATTTATAAGGTAAAACTTTCAATGAGAGGAAAAAAAAATACTTTATGAATTAATTTCCTCCCAAGTTTCTCTAACAAGCTAGCCAACTTAATAAATAATGTAAAGCTTTGGTCTTTGATATGTAATTAGTAAATTTGATGATCCAAGTTATAATTCATGATATAAGAAAAAATAATGAAAAAGAATAATGTTAACATCACCAATAAAAGCCCTAGGATCAGGGGGCCTGAGCCCCCACGAGACGAAATTTGTTGTTTTTATATTCTTATTAAACCGCCAAATTATGGGTATTTTAGTTGTTGTGCAATAATACACATTACCAAAGTACACGGTGAAAAAAATTTCTTCTAGAAATTTCAAACTCCAAATTTAGAAATATATATGATCGCCTAACTAAGATTTTTTTTTTCTTTCTTGAAGAGCACTAATGGTCATAAATAATGTGACCAGTCTTTGTGTGCCTACGTGTATACTTGATTTAACTTATGAAAATGAACAAGAAAAGGAAATATGTATTAATTGTTGTGTGGGAGATAAACAAACATAGAATTTTCATAACGTTGAAGTAAAGAAATGTTGGAGTTGGATTTTTTTTTCCCTCTTGATTATGACATTAATCACATCTTCTTGGAGTTGGAATTATAAACAAAGATTAATTCTACGCCATAAAAACGCATGGGGCTCAATTATTCACTATCTCATATTATAAGATAAATAAAAATAAGAACAAAGTTAGCAACAAAATTAGGCCATCAAGAATCTACCTTTAATTTAAATAATATATTTAGTGGGGCTGAGATTAACCATCTGCACGACTTTTTTGTCTCAAGTTATAATTTTGTTCTGTTTAATATTATATGCTTTTTTAGTTATTTATTATTTGCATGCACTAATGTAATTAATATATTACGCTTTGAAGTCATTATCTATCGAATCTGTAGTTTTAACAAATGTTATTTCCACATTGCAGAGCATTGACAAGAAACTTGTACTCCTTTATTTTTTTAAAATTTACTAAACATTACAATTGTTTATCCCTATCATAAAATGTGTAGTCTTATACAATTTGATTTATTTTATATATACGATATACGATAAAATTCATTTAGATTTGGGAGGAAAAGATATATACATGTTGCTAATTATAATATATATTACTCCCTATCATAAAATGTGTAGTCTTTAATTCGTAATCGATACATACGTTGTGGTTAATATTATTTATTGTTCATACAGTTTACGGACTTTGATATTTTGGTCCGATTGAAGACGCTCAAGCATTGGAGATGAGATCCTCTATCCCACAACTTCCGTGTGCCACTACGAATTTTAATACTTTTTAATAATGTTTATTATAAAATAAAATTTTAT
>JAYJMF010000066.1:1927425-1975544 GCA_036873715.1 Salvia sclarea
ATATAATCATTTTAATTATACATTATAATATAATTAAATATAATATTTAAATATACAAAATAAAAATGTAATAATAATAATAATAACTTATTTCCATTCTTATTCGCTCATTCCCTGTACATACCAGCCATAAGAATCACCTTTTTCATTCCATTCTATTCCTATTGTTATTCCATTCCGAAGTGCATTCCATTCCTGTCTAATTTCATTCTTGTATACCAGCCGCCCCCTAAGAGTTGAATTGTTAACTCGTGAAATTTCCATTTTACCTTGTGGTTCACGAGTTAGCACATGCTGGCAAGTGAACTGACGTGTATATCACTTTATTTCATGATTTAGCATGTATAAACTCACAAAATGCAATGAGAATATGATGATAAGAATGAGTTTTTTCCATTTTTATTATATGAATGAAAGTGGCTATTTTATTACTCCTCACGCTGAAATTAACTAATTTTTCTTCTTGACGGGTAACATGTCCAACTAGATAGTTTTTGAGGCACATAAAATCTTAAATGTGAATATCAGTTTATATTCTAAGGTTTGACAACTTTTTGATTAATGTTCCAATCTAAGTATATTAATTTAATTAATGAGTCGCCTACTGTTGGAAATTTCATGAACATAAAACACAATAGGCTTTGATTTCGTGGTATTTTGTAAGTTTTCAAGTGTAATTTTGGCGATGGATAGATAATGCTACATCAAGTAAGATCTCACCGCTGATCGAAATTCTAAAAAGTGGCAGCGTCGAGGAATAACTTCGTTTAACTATTTCCACGTGTGTTCTTTATTGATGTGGCAATTATACGTGGCCCCCTAGTTAGTCACACACACAAACACACATATAAATGTCGGAATTCCAATGAAAAGATTGAACATTAATATTTTCTTTTGTAAGTAAGTACTTCCTACACGTGTACTTTAATAAACTTTAAAATAACAATATATTTATTGAAAAGTTTAAAATTTGGTAAAAACATTAGAATATAAACTAATCATTTCCAATATGGACTAGTTGAATTAATAGATACGAGAAATCGAACGTTGTGGTAGGAAAAGGAGTGGTCAGTATTTTAAATTGAACGGTATGGTTGTTAAACTTTTCCCCCAAAAAAAAAAGAAAAAATAGGAGAGATGGTAAATAACTAAATATAGTATTTATTGGAAGTAAGTAGCATGGCCTATTGGGCTTACAGCGGATTAATAAGTAATTAATTAGTATTTGTTGGGCTTTATTTAATTTGGTAATAATAATTAATTAGTAGTACAGCGGATTAAATACTAGGCAGCGGCGGCAGAGGCGGATGGCACCATTTTAAGGACGACGAGAGCGTCTCCGACTTTGACGGTCTTCCGATTTCCTGGTGGTTTAGCGAGGGAGTCGGCGCAGACCAAATTCTGACCGAAATACACTTTCCCCTTTTGTTGTTTGCTGTTGGGTCGCAGGGCTTTGTCGGAACGGAACCCCACCAGAGTCTCGGTCGGCTCAGACGCGCCGCCGGCTCCACTTTCTTGGTTGATTGTCGGCACCTTGCAGCGGGAGCATAGCTTCACACCCTTAAATGTTGCACTGTTAATCTTCATCTCCGTCCACAAATCTTCCGCAAACGCATCGCATCCATCCACCAAGATACTGCAGTGAACCATTAATTAATTAATTACGAATATTAATTTATGATCATCAATCATATTACAGTATTCATACTTGGGTCTGAAGCGGTTGACAGGTACAGGTTCCTTGAGGCGAGCGTTCAACGCATCCATTGATCCCTATGGAGATATATTTTTAATTAATTAATTTCAGATTAAATTAAATATAGCTACTTAATTAATTACCTGAGACAGCAATAGGAAAGGATACATATCAGCAAACATAACATTGTATCCAGGGGCGTAATCAGCCTCCACCTTCCTTACTCCTGATACTACTGCAAATATATCACATGCATTCAATTGATCAGTTTAATTAAGTTCAGTTAATCATGGTTAATTAGTTAATTAATTGTACGTACCATCGTTAAAACGCACTAGGCGGCTGGGGCTGCCAAGATAATTAGAGAACCACTGCGCAGCAGCAGCTCCTTCATCGACTGCAGATCCACTCCACTCCCACACTGAGATGCCATCCACTTTTTCACCACTGCTTGCTGCTGCTGCTGATGATGAGGATTTCGCCAATGGAATTTTCAAGACTTCCATGCCAGGGGCCTTTATCTCTACCAAATCAAATATATATATATATATATATAGGCAACATCCATCAATATAATTCAATTTTGGAGATTCATTAGATAGTAGTAGAAAAGAAATGCATGCCTAGAAAAGAGTGGTTGTTAGGGTTCCAATCGAGGGAAAATGCTTGGTGTGGGAGATGGGTTTGAACGAGAGCCAGCTTTGGTTCGACTCTTTGCGTTATAGCGCGGCCTTTGGAGTTGACGACCACCCACTGCCGATCCCACCGGAATCCGGTGGAGGAGATCGGAGCCTCCGCCACGGAAATCCCACGGCATGATTTTATTGGGTACACATATATTGACTTCACTGCAATACCCATCTTGATCTCACTTCTGCTTAATTTAATTTGGTACCCCTACCGATATTTATACACTCGCAAATTAATGTGGGGCTCCTTAATTTGCTTTTTTGGTACTAATTTAATAAGTAAACTCTAATTATTAATTGTTTCTATAATCTAATTTTGGGGGTGCTAAACCTAATTATCGATTACTAAATCCTAATTAGGATTTTAGTTAATTGACAAAGTTATTTAATTAATTTATTAGTTGATAACAGATTAATAATTATGGGCCGCGTTGTGACATGAGAAATAATTAGGAGATAAAGATGGGTTGGATATTTGTTCAAAAGATTCTTCATCATTTTATTCATCTCTATCTCTCCTTTTGTCCCCTAGCGTAGCTCCACATTACTCTCATCGTACCATAATAAATGGCTCCTTTATTTTTGGCATCAGATTTAAGAAGGGAGGTAAAGTAGTGTAAACAGTGCAAAGTGATGAGAGAAATATATATTATTTAAAGTTACGTAGGTGAAAAATGTTCCCTAAAAAGAAAACGAGTAATCTATTATGAGACAATCCAATAAAAAATACGAGCCATCTATTATGAGACGGAGGAGGTACTATGGAACCACGATTAATTTATTAATTAATTACCAGAAATTCAAGAACACTGGTTACTTTGTGTATGCATGTATGTAATGTACCCTTGAATATTTGAGAGAAGAGAGATGCTTAATTAATTAAAGAGGGAATTGAGTTGAGGGGAGGTGGATATTCATAATCATAGTGATTCGTTTCTGCAGCTTTTGTCATCTTTCAATTCCTTATCATGAATCTCTTTTCATATTCTTCTTATCTTTTTGTCATTTTCATTTTCTTTTTCTTTCTTTCGAGCTCTAATATATTCGTAGCTTATGTCTCTGGAGAATAATGTCTATCCTTGTCGCAATATTACGTGTAGGCAGCGAGTTCATTTTTGGGACAACTCACACTCACACATCATTATCATAGATCAAATGCATGTGGTCTGTTCTTCTAAGATAGAGCCCAATATGCATATTTGGCCCTCAACTCATCCTATGCTATAGGCCCAATTTATTTTTACCCTTCCAGCCCACTTGGATACTCAATTTTGGCAATACTCTCCTTCTCTTTCTTCTTCTTCTTCTTCTTCTTCATCTTTTTTTTTTATCATTATTCTCTCTTTCTTTTAATAATCTCTTAAGAATCTATTAAGTCTGCTCCCCAGATTCAATACTTTCCTTATCATAATAAAGGATTTCATAGTTTACTTTCTTTATTTGTCTTTGATAAAATTCTCTCTCCGTTGTCTTTGGTGTTCTTTTATATACAAAATACATATTATGTCATGAAACTAAACAAATTATTATGAATTATTCAATATCATACTCAAATTAATCACCAAACTAGTATAAACTAGATAATATCCAAACAAATGAAAATGCAATCCAAACGTAGGTGGGATTTGAATTCAATGACCTTTTGGAAGAGTGGGATTTTGCTGTCTCAATTTTGCCATATGAACTAGACCTCTTAAACGCTATATGTGGTGATTTATTTAACAAATCATGAAAAAGACATATGATGTATTCATTATACAACTTTAATATTACATATATCAGGTTTCATTAAACACACATCCCATTTATTGAATATTACCATGACTTATATATATTTATATGATGAATATTCATGGATTGAAAATAAGACATAAGGTGAAAACGTAATGAAACATCAAAGTAAAAAATAAAAGTCAAAATATCATAGTGCCGAAATAGTATAGGCGATAGTCATACAATACAAGGAGGATGGTAGGTCGTAGTAGTATATGTATGCACGTCCGTCTAATTATTAATATAATTAGCATAGTAACTAACAAGGTTCACGTTACCTACTCATTATTCAATGCTGATACTAATACTGCGTTTATGCGTCTCACGTTCATATAATCATTCTACACTATCTAACGCCACCACATCTGTATATATATTAGCACACCAAAATCCAACTCAAAATATTAATCTTCTTTCAAGTCCCATACAAACAAGGAAACCCAATGGAGTCCCTCACCAGAACCTGCTGCTACGCTTTGATGCTGGCGGCGGCGGCGGCGGTCGTTGCGGTGGAGGGCGGCGGATACAACTACGACGAGGATCTGAGCTTGTCGTACTACCGCGACAGCTGCCCTCAGCTCGAAAAGATCGTCCACCACAAGCTCAAACTCTGGCTCAAAAACGACTCCACCCTCGCCCCCGCTCTCATCAACCTCCACTACCGCGACTGCGCCGTTAGGGTACGCATCCATTATACTAACAACTAAATATGATTTCTAGTTTATAATTTAAGATTGATTTTTATTTGATTCAATTCCGTTGCAGGGATGCGATGCTTCGGTTCTCCTCGACCACGAGGAAAGCGAAAGAACGGCCAAGGCCAGCAAGGCTCTGAGGGGCTTCCAAGTCATCGACGACATCAAGTCCGAAGTAGAAAAGAAGTGCCCCAAGACAGTCTCCTGTGCCGACATTCTCGCCTCTGCTGCCAGAGATGCCACCGCAGCCGTCGGCGGCCCCTTCTGGTCGGTCCCGTACGGGCGAAAGGACGGCCGCGTCTCCCTCGCCAAGGAGGCTGAGTCTCTCCCCAGTGGCCATGAGAGGATAACAGACTTGATCGAGCTGTTTCAGTCCAAGGGGTTGAACGTGCTCGATCTTGTGGTGCTCTCTGGGGCCCACACCATCGGTAGAAGCGGCTGCGCCGCCCTGCAATACAGACTCTTCAATTTCAAGGGCAGCGGCAAGCCAGACCCCACCATCGACCCCAGGTACCTCAATTTCTTGAGGAGGAAATGCCGGTGGGCATCGGAGAGCGTGGAGATGGATGCTGTGACTCCCAACAAGTTCGACGTGCAGTACTACAAGAATCTGCAGAAGAAAATGGGGCTGCTCTCCACAGACCAGATGCTCTACACCGACTCGCGAACCGCATCCATCGTCTCCGCGTTGGCTTCGCAGCCGGAGGTGTTCCAACAGCAGTTTGCGGCATCCATGCTTAAACTTGGAAAGATAATCGACTACTCCGCCGATCAAGACAGCGAAATTCGGCTCAAATGCAGCTGTGTCAACGCTGCCTAGATATACAGATATATGAATGATTAATGTTATAAATCTCTATATATTACATCAACCAATGCGATCGATGCTGATATGTATGCCATAACTTTTTGTATGTTTTGCCTTTCCCTTCCCGATGATGACTCTTGCATGTAATGTAATGTAATGGAATCCATTCCTTTCCTAATATATATTGAGATTAAGAACTTTCAATTATTTATTATTTGATCAGGATGTTTTCACTTTGGATTTCTAGTTCACGTTTTGGTGTTTAAAGCACTGCACCTTCAAACTCCAAAAAATTTCATCATATTTGTAAGATGAAACACAATAATATGGATGTGTGGACTAAAGAACTTGTGCTGTCAATTACAAAAAGAAGCAGAAGGAGAAAGCTTCACCATGTGGATGTTTCGCATTTATTTCAATCTCAGCAACATAGAGTCGGAACACCAAAAATACCGCTGCACGCTAAGTTGCCTTATTGCGCGCTTTTTCTCGCCTAACTGCTCTATCATAGATCTCATAGCAGCATCCTGACCAACAAACATCAACTGTTAATACAACAAATCTCAAATAATCCACCAAATGATCATAATCAAATATGGCTTATGCAACAGTGACAAATGACCTTGCTTTCTTTCAAGGACTTTCCATGATGAGCTTGCTCATTTGTTAGACAAGATATAGAATATACTTACAATGACATATTTCAGGTTTTATATATGGCTCAACAACTGTTCATTGTAGAACTACAACTCAGCTACAATGGCAAGAACATACCAGCTACAACTACAAGGGTAAGAACATCTCCAACGACTCTGAGACGACGGACCCCTTGCTTATGTGATTTGAAGCGTTTTAGAGATGGATCATCTGCCAAGAGCTGAAACACAATGATATCGTAAATATGGTGACGAAACTGAGAACATGGAAGGAAAGGACCAATATACCAGTCAACCAGAAAAAAAAAAGAAAAAAAATTGTCATATTTAAATCGTTTTTAAAATCTTATCAACTCCATCGCATCCAAAAACAAGCAATACAACATTGTTCCAGTCCCGTGGTATATGATTTACAGATATACAGATACATAAAGATGAAGAACGAGATTGTCACTCTGCATATAACAAATTCCCAGGAATCATAGAGAATTCAAGAAAGAACCATTGGAAGGATCAAGATCATCAAAAGGAGGCAATATGGCGACTCCTCTGCCCCCTTAAGAATGCAGCTCTTGGCCAGCTCCAATGAGAAAAGTGAAGGAATGCAGCCAATTTGTGTGGGATAAATCCATATGCATACATTTTTAAGACAAGTTTGACGTTTCTAGCAAATTTTGCTTTCCTTTTACAGGGAGGAGGTATTATTACCAAAGAATTTAAAATGACACGTCAATGCAAGCTACCAGAACACCAACATTGCTGAAACAGAACACTACTCTAATTATTGTCATTAATAACCGGAATTACCTAAAAACTCATTCTCTATGTCACTCTATTTCAAGATTCTTATTTGAAATTGAAGGATATAGACACTATAAACTACAACCAAAATCCAATTTTAGAGCTTCAGTTTCCAACTAACATCAAAATGAGACAATCCAGCACACCAACTTATTGCTTATCCTTTCTCCCATTTTCCATCTTCAACCATATTCAATTGATTCATCACAAATGAGACATCCACAAACCCAAAATCTCAAAACTCCTTATTCCAGATCAATAATCCACATAAGAAAAAATAGAATCGTGTCCACACTAAATACGATCGAACAAGAAAAAATATAAAAAAAACATGCAATACCAGCTGATTCCTAAGTCAAAAAAGTGAACATAAGAATCACTCACAGCCTTCTCGCGAGGCCCTTGTTCCACATGAAACCCAAGCCTTGATAGCGCCAATGCATCACTGGATTTCTGCTCATATTTTCACATTAAAGCCCATCAATTGGAAAAGAACAACAATCGGCATGAGTTGCACATACAACATGTACCTTGGTGTTGATCCGGAGCGCGGAGAGAGCAGCTTTGTTGAGTAAAAACGCCATTTTCACCTGCTTTTTTCACTCCAAGGAATATGATTTAGAGCGAAGTAGAGTTTAGAAAGAAGTGGCAATTTGAAGAGATTAGCAATTGCAGAGTTTAGAAAGAAGTTATACGAGTTGTAGGAGAAGTTTCCTATTTTTTTGTCGAAATAGCCACAATCCTTTCCGTATTTCCACTTTTGACCCATTATGTTACTACAAAACTTTTTGAAAATTATACTATTTGCCCCCTCGCAATTCAAAATGGAACATCGTCAATTCGTCATCTTCTCCAGCTTGAAATCACACCAAACCTAATTGAACAATGTGGCTGATTGGAATCCGGCGGCAATAGTCGGAATGCCCATCGGAAAGTTTTCCACCTGGAAGCTCGTAACAAACCGCCGATTCCTAAGTCATCGCTTACTCTCTACTGCGAAGTCTCTAAATGAGCACCAAATTCCCCCAATTGCCGACTCAATATTCAGCGACCCCCACAAGTCGGGGTCCTACACGCGGGGAGACTCCACCTTCTACTCCCTCATTCAACACCATGCCAACTCCGGTGATTTCAAGGCTTTGGAGATTCTCTTCCAGCGGATGAAGCGCGAGAACAGAGCCTTCTCCGAGAAGATTTTCATCCTAGTCTTCAAGGCTTACGGCAAAGCGCGTCTCCATCGCAAAGCTGTCGAATTGTTCCATATGATGGCGGATGAGTACCGCTGCGTGCCAACTGTTAAGTCCTTTAACTCTCTCCTTAATGTGATTATTCAGCAGGGCTTGTATCGTGATGCTTTGGACTTCTATCACTATGTTCTTAACAATAGAAAGCATATATCTCCCAATGGTTTAACGTTTAATTTAGTCATCAAGTCGCTGTGTCGGTTGGGATTGGTTGGTAGGGCAGTAGATGCTTTTAGGGAAATGCCTGCATTTGATTGTAAGCCTGATACGTATACCTACTGCACTCTCATGGATGGATTGTGCAAGGAGGATAGGATTGATGATGCTGTGGCTTTGTTGGATGAGATGCAGATAGAAGGGTGTGACCCAACTCCACCTACATTCAATGTGTTGATCAATGGACTCTGCAAGAAGGGTGACTTGGCCCGGGCATCTAAGTTAATTGATAACATGTTCCTCAAAGGCTGTGTCCCGAATGAAGTTACTTACAACACACTCATACATGGGTTGTGTCTCAAAGGGAAGCTAGATAAGGCTGTGAATCTTTTGAGCAGAATGCTGTCGAATAAACTCAAGCCAAACGACATCACTTATGGGACCATAATAAATGGACTTGTTAAGAAGGGACCAGCTGCTGATGCTTTGCACATGTTACTGGGAATGGAGGAAAGGGGGTACACACTGAATGAGTATGCTTATTCTGCAGTTATCAGTGGGTTGTTTAGAGAGGGGAAATCCGATGAGGCGCTAAATTTGTGGAGCAAGATGATAGAGAAGGGATGCAAACCCAATACAGTTGTGTATAGTGCTGTTATAGATGGTCTGTGTCAAGAAGGAAAGCCCCACGAAGCTGAAGAGTTTTTTTCCCAAATGATTGATGCTGGTTGCTTGCCAAATGCACATACATACAGCTCCCTTATGAGGGGCTTCTTTCAGGTTGGAAACTGTGATAAGGCAATTCTTCTATGGAAAGAGATGGCTGACAATGATTACACTGATAATGAGGTTTGTTACAGTGTACTTATTCACGGTTTCTGCAAGAATGGGAAGCTGGGAGATGCTCTGGCAGTATGGAAGCAGGTGCAGGCTAAAGGACTTACACCTGATGCTGTTGTTTATAGTTCCATGATTCATGGTCTCTGCAATGTTGGCTTAGTAGAACAGGGTTTGAGCTTATTTAATGAGATGCTATACAAAGCATCCGACTCCAAACCTGATGTAATCACCTACAATATAATCATCAATGCCTTGTGCAGACAGGGCAGCATTTCCCATGCAATGGATATACTGAATTGCATGTTAAATGAAGGGTGTGATCCTGATTCAGTTACATGTAAATCTTTCTTGACAGCTATGAGGGAAAAGCTTGATCCACCACTAGATGGTAGAGAGTTTCTAGACGAGCTAATTCTAAGGCTACAAAAACGTGACCGGATAATTGGAGCTTCTAACATTATACAAGTGATGCTTCAAAATTTTCTTCAGCCAAAGGCCTCCACTTGGGACAAGGTAGTTCGCGGGATCTGTAAACCCAAGAGAATTGAAGCAGTCATTAACAAATGTCGGGGTGAATTATTCTTGTGATTCAGCTTACTGAACTTATTTTGGTATGATTCTATACTTCTGTAATATCGTTCGGACATGGAAATAAGCTTCGTTTGTAAAGTACTGAATTTTGGCTTCCTTAATAACTCTACCTTCATGGAAAAAACTGGAAATCTAAGTATTTTTTGGGCAAATGAAAAAACCTACTTGTCTTCCTGATTTCTGGTTGATGTTTGATTTTCAGAACATTATAGTGTGTCGGCTTTTAGGTTCTGGAATCTTGGTCTGGGACCACTGGAAGACCTTCCCTCTATTAATTCCTATTTGTGTTTGGTTATTGAGAACGTTTATGTTTATCAAGCAACTGTATTAAATATGAACTGTGTTTGATGTTTTCACTTGTTGACTGAAAGAAATTGCGACATCTCAATTTATTAAGTTTGTTTAAGGTTTTGTGTATTAATTAGTAGCATACTCAACCTTCGAAGCCAATTCTTTCCTTCTTACTCTTTGGTAAACTGCAGGCGGTTGTTGTAACCGAAAGAATATCCAATTCATTGATCCTGGTTTTCAGGATTTTACTACAGTTCCTTCAAAATGTCTCAATGATATGCTGTGTCACACAGTCAGTGTTATTGGCATAAAGAGTCACATGGGAGCAAAGCAGATCGTTGGATGGGAACAAATATTTGAGGCTTGAAACTTGTGCTTTACACGAATATGGTCCTAAACATCCAATCTTCTGGGTTTGCAGAAAAACGCAACTCAATGCTTGGTACAAGGCATCTACAGTATTTACTTCTTTGGGTAAGCATGATTTATTATTGTTTTGTAGTTCCATTCTCCTAATATATAAATGTGAATTCTTTGAGAGATTTTTGCAGTACCTTTTTTCTGTGTTGATCTGGTGACAGGCAGAGTAGAAGTAAGTGTAACATACCATTGAAGAAGATATGCTGCTTTCTAAAAGTCAAGTATACCTAAGAGGCATTGCAGTCAGGATTGTTCGTGTTGGTATCAAGATGTAAATCTCCCATCTCCTTTAACTGAGGTCAATTTTAGAAATAATGTATAAGTTTTGTTATCTACATTACAATTGTAGTTGCTTAGAGAGGGCTGGACTGGAGACCCCATTGATTGAATTTGTATTCTCACTTTTTATCTTTCGATCCCTTTGGAGTCTTGAACAAAGAGAGTATAAGAAAGAAAGTTTAAATGCTAGCAAGATTTTCTGTATATGTATGTACTACATTTCACATGTTTTATTCCTAATATCTGAATAGATTTATTCTCTCAAGTTACAACATCAAACCAACCTTTTTTTGTATACAAAACATCTAAGCACAAATGCATTAAAAAGGAAACAAGAAATCCAAATGATATCTCAGATATTGACCTTGTATTTGTGGGAGATATTACCATTGCAGCATTCAACAAGGTAAGTACAGTATTCTGGAACCTACACCAAACTTGATTATATCCTATAATCTAAAGCTTTAAACATCTTTTGCACTTGGAGAACAACTTAGTAATTTCAAAATCAGGACCCCTCTAATTATTGTATCATCATCAATCAAGAAAATAGAAACAGTAGAAAATGCATGGGGCTATATTTCCAATCCTATACTAAATGCTAAAAATCCCATATACTTCTGAAGCTGAATGAGGTCAAAATTCTTGTAAATTGTAGATAAACAGCAAGCTCTGTCACTCATCAACATCATCTAGAGATGCCAAGCTTTGTTCTTGAGGGGGACCAGAGGTTATTGGATATCCACCATAATCATTTTTCCGAGGTTTTGCAAGTTCAACGAATACTTGTCTCTCGTCAAACAACTGAAAAGAAAAGGGAAGGAATAAATCAAAAGATTCTTTGCAAGTTATTTTTGCCAATGAGCCAAATCAACTGTATGGTATGGAAATGGAACCTGATAATCCATGCTTTCTAGAGCAAGCAATGCTGCTTCTTGTGAAGTGTACTGAATAAACGCGAATCCTTTTGACTTCTGTCTAGCTTCATCCATGATAAGTCTAACTGCCAGTTGACGTAGATAAAACACCATAAACAAATCACGTACAACTTAGCAGAAGACCAAATTCGACAAAATTTACCTTCAGCTATCTGCCCATACTTTGAAAATTCCTTCAGTACACGACTTTCACTTGCTGAATAGGGTAGATCTGCATTCACGTACAATAATGACACAATAATTTAGAAATTAGTAACAAGGTTGAAAGTAAAAGCATAATGAGGTCGAAAAAGAAAATAATGAAAACCACTAGGAAGGGATAAAAGAAGAAAAATGAGCAGGAAGTCACTCCCTTGGGTATGCCAAGTACTTGTGTTTACTATTGATATTTTGGTAAAAAGCTGATCAGTAAAAAGAAAAAAGGAAGCCTCAAATTGCAGGTATAATGTACACCACAATCTACTCATAAGAGCTATACCAAGAGAAAGCTCTCCAACATGATAAGCAATTTCTGGGCCTCTAAGAGTGCACTTTTACTTTGAGTAATAAGCTAGATTGATAAAATATAGGATAGACCATTTGAAAGATAAGATGGTCAAACAAGTTGAAAATTAAGCAATCCATCAAAGTAAACGATAGATTAGCTTGTATTATTCTTACTATTCGCTTGTATTATTCTTACTATTCATTCTATCAAGCAAAGTAATTGGCCCCTGACATTATAATAGTCCCAAAGATCTCAATAATGGATTCAAAACTCTTTCAGTTCTCCGGAGTTTGTGACAAAGAAAATTAATTCTAAGCCTCATCTATTAAATCATTCAGAAAGTATTTGCCTGCATTTTATAAGACAGTCTCCAAATGAACTCATTCTAATGCCAGCTACCCAAGATACAGAAGCTAATAGAAATGTTATAGACATTCTGAATTTTGATTCAAAGGGCTTATTTTACAACTTGCAAGCAGACATGAATGAAATCATCCAAAGTTGAGCAAAATTCGATACTGGCGGCCATTGTTTCCTTACAATTCTGAGTGAACTTGGAAAAGAATAAAATAGAAGCATAGTAACAATAAAACGGAAGAAACAATAAACTAACGCTTCTAATTCTGTGTTTATGAGAATCAGCCTTTCAAAATTGCTTTCACTTAAAGAGAAAAACTTAAATAAAATAGCGTAGAACCGTAGTAAAACGCAGAAGCTGAAGAAAGAAGGTCCATATTTGAGAAGTTATGAGCAAGAGGACAGAAGAATTGAGATGAATTAGGTCGAGAATGATTAAATCAAAGGGATAACGAAGTGAAATGACTTACTTTTGACGACAATTTTGCTGGCGATAGGGTAATTCTGACAACGAATTTTCGAGTTTGGGAATTTATAGGTGAAAGGAGTAGAAGAAGAAGAAAAAGAAAGAAAGGAAACGGTGTTAGCCATTTCCTGCAAATTATTGGCTTCTTTGGTCTGTCGCAACTCGCAACAATCAAACTTACAGCTTTTCTACCAAAATCAATCTGTTCAAATACCTTCACACAACCAAATTATAGTCTTAACTACAAATTTATACTTTACATTAGTTTCGAGTTTTTAAATTTTAGGCAAAAACACATCTAACCCATTTATACTTTACATTAGTTTCGAGTTTTTAAATTTTAGGCAAAAACACATGTAATCCGATGTATATATATCTCACTCTATATTTTAAAGTGGCGGGATTAGGCTTATAGAAAAACTCAGAGATATGAGCCGAGCGAGGGAGAATCGAAGGTGCATACCGAGTGAGTTCTAAGATAAAATTATTTCCAACAACATTACCTATATATATTATTAAAATCGGAGCCGAAACGGAGAAGTTTGAGTTATATATACATCATGGACACCTCCAAATTTTAATAATATTCAAAATGCACTAAATTTAAATATATCCCTCACCTTCCAGTGATCGGTGTGGATTCTGCTGAATTTATTCAATCATGACCTTTTTAAGGTCTGTTTTATTTTTGTCCTAGTCAACAAATTTAAGTCAGTGTCACAATTAATTCACATCTAAAACTTTTGTATTAGACATTAATCATTCTATCACCAAATCAGCATTCACACAACACAATATCTTCTTTTCATTTTAATTGGTTTAGTTTTTTTGGTGAAATTTAATTGGTTTAGTTACCAACGGTTTTTGCTGTATTTGTTTAGTAATTGGATCAAAAATGGATGTTAATGGACATAATTCCATAAACTTTTAACTTTTTTTTAGTAATTTTTTTATAAAATCTTTAAATGTGGACATAAATATCCCTTCATCAGCTCGTATTATATCCTACATGAATACTTGATACACCTCATTTACATTTACTTTGTTAATATACAAGAAAAGGGAGATCAAAATCACCCAGAAAAACTGCAACTCTCTCTATCTCTCTCTCTCTCTCTCTCAAGATGATGTCCAAATACAATACTCTTAATTTTTTTTTTCCATAAACAGTGAGTCAGTGACTACTCCTCTACAGTGATCTCCAATAAAGTAGTAAGCCTGGGTTTTCTGTATCTCCTGAGAAGCAGAGACGAACACACAACACTTACAGATGATAGGGCCATGCAAGCGCCGGCCACCCACGGCGGCAGCTTGATTCTTAGAGAGGGGAAGAGAAGACCAGCCGCCATTGGGATGGCAACAACGTTGTACGCCATCGCAAACATATAATTCAGTCGAATCCGGTGCAACGTCTTCCTTGAAAGATCTATAGCAGTGATCACATCTTCCAAATTGCTTCTCATCAACACATAGTCAGCCGCCTCTATCGCAATGTCCGTCCCCGCTCCTATCGCCATCCCCACGTCTGCTGCCGCCAGAGCAGGAGAGTCGTTGATTCCATCACCCACCATTGCTACGAAACTCCCGTCTTCCTGTAACGACCGGACAACATCAGCCTTCCCAGCCGGCATCACTTCTGCCCTCACGTCTGTAATCCCGACCTGAAACCAAACAGATACCGTATGTGTCAATGAGTTTTCGTAAATTACAAAACGCCAACGAGGAAGTCTCTTGTGAGTACGTCCTCACGACACATGGGAACCACAAACAATTAGGGTTTATGAACCCTAATTGGGAGTGGTCCCGACGCATCCTCACAGAAGACCGTCTCAACGCCAACAACATAATAGCGAACCTCTTTGGCAACAGCTCGAGCAGTTCTCCAGTTGTCACCGGTGACCATGACAGGAACGACGTCCATCTTCTTGAGGCCCTCTATGACAACAGCGGCTTCCCTCTTTAGTGGATCTGCCATCCCCAGAACACCGATTAGATCATTATCATAGGCCACGAGTATCCCCGTCTTGGCGCTCTCTTCCAACTCCACGACAAACTTCTCCACGTGCTCCGCAACAGTGATGCCATTTTCGGCCATCAGCTTCCGGTTGCCAACCTTTCAGATTAATACAACCTTAGACAAATTTCTTCTATCCGGAACTAATATGCATAGTTTGAATGAATAAACTATTACCAAAATCTTTTTTCCATCAATGAAGCACTGCACACCGTGCCCGGGCAAAGCAGAGAAATCGGTTACACCAAGAAGCCACTCGAAGGACTTGTTCTGATCATTCTTTGTATCTGAAAGGTCATCGAAGAAATGGAAATGGCGTGTGTATTCAAGTATAGCCTTGGCCAATGGGTGTTCGCTGCTAGACTGTACCAAAACATAAGAAAGACGCTTAAGAAACACGACATTTAACTAAAGTTGTCATGCTCAACTATTTCTACCCAGCAAAACTCAAATCTAAATGAATGTGTTCTCTAATAAACATCAACAGTTACAGATAATCTATAGTAGAAATAGGTCACTACTGGATAAGAAAACAAGCCAAAGAAAATATAATAAAGACCCTTTTTTCTATTTTACCTCTGCTGAAGCTACTAATGTAAGGAATTCGCCACGATCCATTCCTGAAAACACTTTTGCAGTTGTAACTGTGGCTTTCCCTTGGGTTAAAGTTCCGGTCTTATCAAATATGACATACTTGATCTTTTGCGCCCTCTCCAGTGCGTCTCCTCCTTTTATCAGCACACCATTCTTAGCTCCGACTCCCGTTGCAACCATGATCGCAGTTGGGGTGGCCAACCCAAGTGCACAGGGGCAAGCAATTACAACAACTGATATTGCAAACATAAGGGAAAAAACAAAATAATTGCCATTTTCTGGCAGCCACTCCTTAGGGTAGGCTCCAAGGACCCCAGCAAGATACCTACACAGGGATGTCCACATAAAAAATAAAAATTCGTTTCAACATTACTAATTGCCACTACTCAAGAAAATTTATGAGAGAAGAAGTTTGCCCATATAGAGCTTACCATCCTAGTAACGTTAATAGTGCCAAAGTTATTACTGACGGCACAAAGATGCTCGCAATCTGTATCAAACACCAATGCCCAATGTGAGGAGAGTGACTTAATAGACAGGACAAGTGGTAAAGTTATCGGTTAACATTTTGATAAGTATGGAGATAAATATGGCACCTACTGGGGAATATATATCTATAAAAGAAGTTGTTACTATAGTCTACATTTGACTCTCAATGTGATCATCCATCTACAAATTCTCCATACTGCTTTCATAGTGGGCCCTTACATGTAACTAAGAGAGATACATAACAGCAAGTGGGTCTTTTCTCACTCTTTACGAAGGAAGTGAAGGATTGCATTTTGATATGCTCATTTGTTACATAAACTGACAAATTAATTTAAACAACAATATGATAGATCAAGAAAGATAATACTCACATAATCAGCGAACTTTTGAATGGGAGCTTTAGACATCTGTGCCGCCTCAACCAGAGATATAATTTGGCTTAAAACCGTGTTAGATCCCACTTTATTGGCCTCTATGTGAAGCAAACCATGCAAATTGATAGTACCCCCGATAACTGGTGAACTGATCTCTTTCAGAACCGGAGCAGATTCACCGGTGATCATACTCTCATTCACATAACTCGAACCCCACACTACAGAACCATCAGCAGGCACCTTTGTCCCTGGAAGTACCTTCAATTGGTCACCAGGCTCAATCAATAAAGCATCAATTTCCCTTTCTCCAACAACTTTTCCACCTGCAACATTATATGTCCGAAATATCATATATGCTCCCCAATTGTTCCAGTGACAGAAAACTACTAAAGTTCAGTAGAGACTTCACGTATAACAAACTAATAAACACCTACCCGTGTCTTTGATAAGCAACATAGCTTTTGCAGGAGTGAGCTCTACAAGCTTTCTAATTGCATCTGATGTCTTCCCCTTAGCAAGGCTTTCCAAGTACTTACCAAGGAGTACGAAAGTTATCAGCATAGCACTTGTTTCAAAGTACCTTGGAGACCTGAACCCAGTCATTGCACCATAGAGTAATGCGTATACAGAGTAAAAGTATGAAGCCGAAGTCCCCAATGCAATCAGTACATCCATGTTTGTTGAACCATTTCTAAGTGCTCTGCCAGCTGCAACATAGAAACGCTTGCCAATAACAAATTGAACAACAGTTACCAATACCAACTTCAGCCAATCATCCATTTGGAAGGGGCCACAACGCCTAAGTAGTAAAGAATACAATAAAGGTATGCGCGGACAGACGACTCTCATGAAAAGAAGGGGAACCTGGAGCAAGTTGAACAGGAGTTACGACAAAAGTTCTTAGTAAAAATATGTGCAGATAGTGAAGATGTTAATTGGTCAGTAAGTTGTTAGGAGTGTAACCGGGATCCTGATTTAAATTGAATAATTGATTTACTTCCATAACCACTATCTATGTTGTGAGCCAACTATCAATCAAGTGCAAAAATAATGGATGATTCTCTTCTATAGATAAAACCAGAAAACAGTAATACTGTGCACTCTTGCATAAAAATTTAAAAGAGAATAAAACTCACGCTGAGAATAAAGCTAGCAGTAAACAGCCGAAACACTTTTGAAGACTCTTCAAGATCCTTAGAAGCCATTCTAGCATAAGGGTTCTTGACAAACAATTTTAATTTTCCAGAGCTGCCACTTTCAATCTCATCAACTAATTTTCTGGAACCAAGAAGCTCCGGATCGAAATGAATCTCCAAATCTTGTGTTGTTTGGTCAATAGAAAATTGCCTCACACCCTTTAAGTTGCAAAGTATTTCTTTTAACAACTGAACATCAGTTTCACTTGCAATTCCGGAAATTCCAAGCAAAAGTTTATCCTGCTCATTACTCTGTACAAATGAAGCTTCAAAACCAGCATCTTCTATTGCACTGACTATATCTTCTTTGCTAATAAAACTGGGGTCATATTCAACCTCACCTAAAGAAGTAGCCAAGGCAACTACAGCCTTTTCCACACCTGGTAGATTCCTTAGAATCCCTTCCACAGAATTTACGCAAGCCGCACATGTCATTCCTCCTATGGTAAATTGACCTATTAAGGTGCGTCGTGCATTAGATCTAGTCGCACTTGGATCTGGTAGAATTTCAGCCTCAAACCCAGCATCTTCTATTGCATTTATAATGTCCTCATCCTGAGACAAAAAAAGGGGATAAAAGGGCCTGAGTACTAAAATGGATACAAACCGCAACGTATTCTAGTGGAACCTCATAATAAGAAACAAACTCACAAAAATCGTTACTTAATACTGGAAAAGCACTTGTACTATCTAAAGCATTAAAAGTAATTATCAGCTCAATCATTGATTAATTCGGCACCAATACTTATGCGAAACCCATGATCCACTACAACTATATCTGAGGAAGCTCAATTGTTATAAAAGGAGATGGCAAAAAGGCGAATAACCCCAACAAACAAGAAAACCATCAGAGAAGCCAATCCTCCACTGAAGCACATACAAAATTCAGCAAAAACCAAATGACGCTTCACATCATATGCATAGACATTCAAACAAAGGACTAATTGAATTCCAAGAAAGTAGAAAGAGAGAATGAAAAGAGCTGAACAGCTGAAACCTTGAGAATTGACGAATTGAACGAAACGTCAGCCTTGTTCTGCAGCAGGGCGACGGAGGCCGTGACGACGCCGTCGAGGCTCCTGAGCGCCGATTCCACGGAATTCGAGCAGGCCGCACACGTCATCCCAGTCACGCCCACCTGAATTCTGCGCAGGTTCTCGGAATCCTCATCTTCGTAGGCGCCCAACAACCTTTCCTCCTCGCCGGCGTCTTCCGAGCTATTTCCAGCGACGGCGGTCAGCTGCAGGTCCTTCGTCCTCGGCGCCATTCCGACCACCGCGGTGATTGGGAAAGAGATGAATAAATAGTAGTAGATAGAGATGCCGATTTGTTTGTCAATTTATCAATCTAAGCATGCGCAAGAGGAGAAGGAATGATCTGTGGTGAGAGTGGGGGAAGGGAGGGCAGAGGAGAAGGAGAGAGAAGAGAGACAGCAAATTTGTAAGCAAGAAGAAAGGTGGAGGAAAGAGAAAATCTCTTGTCTCTCGCTTCGGTGAGCAAAACAAAATCAAATAGCCTTAGAATACTACTGCATTGATTTGGTAAGCTGGGAGAGAAAAAATCAGCACCTTCAACAAATAAAATGGCTTGAAGAATATACTACCAATTTTGTTTTTTACCTAATCCCAGTTGAAAAATTTGCCATTGGAGTCATCATAGGTTAAGAAGACAAGCCAAAGAGGTAATCCAATATATGAATGAAGCTGCCGATCTTGATATAACTTATTCATCATAGTGATAATTGTGAATTTCATCTTGCGCTGTGGAATTTTGGTCCACATTTGACCCAAAGATCCAATCTTTACGTTCTTCATCCCCAATTTTCCAAGTCTTGCACTTGAAATCCATTTCAGATTTGTTTTCATTCTTTTCCATTAATAAAGTTTTATGCTTGCAATCGTATTATAAAAACCTTTTTCACATTTACGATGGGATTTAGATGCAATTGACCAAGTCCTACCTTTTATGTTTTCCAACGATAGACATGTGTTTTCTTGCAAGCCAATATGAAATGTCGCAACTTTATATATTCATGTCAAGGGTAACTATATTTACATATCTTGTTTTGTCATGGTTGTTGCGTGTAAGATGTAAACGCATTTAAAGGATGTCATCCATGTTTTATACAATAAGGTTGGTTTTTATTTGATCCAACTCTATATCATGTTTCTACACAATAGCATGCAAATCACACAATATTGTTAATAAAAAATCATACTTGGAAAACCAAGTGTGATATGTTCGAATTATCTAACCTAGAGAACTTGAAAGCCTTAAGAATACTCACCCCAGTGCTATATTTCAGAATAGAACATATACATATACATATATATCATAAGTATAAATGACTTTTGTTGTTATTTGAATGTTGGATTCTATATTTATTAATAGAATATGAGGCAATACGTAGAGTTTCATTCTCAATCGAGTGGGGACAAGTATAATTTTTAGGCAAAAACTCTTGTAACCGATGTATATATACATCACTTTGTAATCAAAGGTGATAGGGGTAAAAATGATATATACATCTTCATGTGTGGTATATATAATACCTAACCAGTATCGCTCCTGACAACATTACATGTCTTTTTTCTATTTCCCACAAATAGAATAGGAATTTCAGCTTAAATAACCTCAAAGTAATTAAATGGGGAATACTACTTTTTTCATTGGAAATTAAATATGATTTGGTCTCCACTTTCCACTCGTTAAAAGGTAGCAAATGCTGTAGATATTTTTGTAATCTTCCCAACTATTTATTACCTATGAAAAATAATGCAATACTATTGTTGTATAAGCTTACTTATTCTAAGTGCATTGTTGCTGGGGAAATACATATCCGAGTTTCCCGATTATGCCTAAGAATAAAGACCTTGTAGCTTTATTGATAAAGACAAGGTCTTCCCTTAAAAAAAGAAAAAAGATAACAAAAAAGATACTGTAAGATCCAATAATGTAGATGAGAAACAATTAAGTACAACATTCCTGTAAATATATATGCCGTACGGTTTGTTTTAAGAATAAAATTAATTGAAGTGGAGCTGATGTATAATTCCTCAATAAATATGCATTCATGTAGTATCATTGTATCAACCACCATTATTGAAAAACGATGTCTAAATAAATTGAAGTTAATCATCCGAAACAATACAACGGTTTAGTCATAATTTTAATTTTAACACGACTATTTTAGCAGTACAGAGAAAATACGGCCTTAAAACCGGCTCAAACGCTCAGCTATACATCCAAGGATTAGAGCACCATGATCGAAAGCTAGAACCCGAGCCCGGCCTCCCGGCGGAGCAGGACACCCGACACCACGTAAAGGATTTGATCTCCCCCAAAATTTTCTCGTGATTCCACGCTTCATCTCGGAATGTAACGCCATTCTTAGCCTTCTAAATCGACCACACCACGCAAATCCAAAGTGTAGCTTAAAAGGATATCCTCTTTTTCTCACAATAAAGGTAGCAAAATTGAAGGAAGTTTTCCGGTAGGGTCCTGTCAAGGGGAGCTTGAGTTCCCACCCAATCCAGACAACTTCCCCATAAGGCCGCACCATGCCGACACTCAACAAACAAATGTTCAACTGATTCCTCCTTTTCACCGCCCAGGTTACAATCGAGAGAGATATTTGAAGAAAGAATACCTCTATGTTGTAACTGGCCTTTAGTCCCATTAAATTATTATGATTATGATTTTTTTTGTTTGCAATTACTACAAGATTCTCAATTAAAGTTTTTCCAATGGCGTGGTTTTACTGTTTTACTTATGAAACCGCCTAGTCTTATGTAAGAACTTTTTAATTTAATCACTAGAAATGGTGATAGATTTATCAGTGAGCCAAGAACGTTTCGGCCCAAAGTATATAAACCCAGTGGATAATAAGATTGCGACGGCCCAAGTTCAAAGTAAACGGCCCATTAGTGAATTGGCTTATCCCAAACAAATCGACTTCTTCACCACAGCCACTGTGTGACTGTGTGTGTGTGGGAGCAGACAGAACTTCCATGGCGTCCTCATTTTCATTGGCTCACTCCGCTACCTTATTGAAGAATTCTATTTTGCTCCGCCGCAGCAGAACCCTAGCTTTTTCTCTCCACCTCTCGCCTTTCTCCACCTCCTCCGCCGCTTTTTCTTCCGATTTACTTCACGCGCACAAAAAGTCGAGGCAGCCCGTCACCGCCACGCTTGTCGAACTCGGCGGCGTGAAAATTTCCAGGGATGGTAAACTCCACGCCTTACATTTCCATTACAATCTCAGCTTCAATTTTTGAATACTTGCAATGATTGACTAGTGACTATGTTATTGATTATTGGTAGCAGAGTATAAGTTTATTCGACTGAATCCTTCGACTCTGCGAACTAGCGATTTCAGCATTGTTATGTTGTTATCCGATGGTGATGATTAGACTTACAAATGTGCAGAAATCGTGAAGGATGATCCGACGAACAATGTTCCTGATTCAATTTTCTCGAAGCTCGGATTGCAGCTGCATAGGAGGAATAACCATCCCCTCGGCATACTCAAGAATGCAATCTTTGATTACTTTGACACCAACTACCCCAACAAATTTGCCAAGTTCGACAATTTATGTCCTATAGTCCCTGTGAAAGCGGTGGGTTGGTTTCTTAATTGACTTATTTCGAGTTTCTATCTCTGTTTTAACCATGTCTTTACCCATCCAGTCCAATTCTTCTGCTGAGTCCTACCATGTCGTTTGATGCATATATGCTCTTTTCTTGCTCTCGTTGGTGGATGACAATTCATGCTAATCCTGTTCTCTACATACTAACCACTATGAGAAAGGTCGAGCTTAATGCTCTTAACAAGCTTCCTTTGGTAGCAAGGAATTTGTTTTGAGGTGCATCCTATGATATAGTTCCATGTGCTTCCCTATAAGATCAACCAAAAGTTTATGGCCTAATTTGTTTTGGGGGCTAATTTGATGTGAAACTGGATCAGACTTGCCGAATTAGACTAGTTAAAGTGTTCCTTAAATACTGAATAATTCACTTACTTGAGATGTAGGCACAAGATCTTGATCTTTTTGTTAGTATGAACCTTAACTTGTTGACCTTACCTCAAGGGATTACTCTAGCAACCTAGTGGGCAAACCTAGAAGTAATTCTCTGCATCAGGACAATAGCTTGGGTTTCTCTAAAAAATGTCAGATAATTCACCATCTTGATGGTCATATTATTGTCTTCAGCCTTTTGCAAAGACGTGTGTGCTGCAATCATACTTTTGCCTTCACCAATCCTATTTGATGCATCTAAAAGATGCATTATCGTGTACTTGCAGAACTTTGATGATGTGTTGGTGCCTGCTGATCATGTAAGCAGGAGTTACAATGACACATATTATGTAGATTCTCAAACTGTCTTGAGGTGCCATACGAGTGCACATCAAGCTGAGTTACTGAGGGAAGGGCACACTCATTTCCTTGTCATAGGAGATGTTTACCGCAGAGATTCAATTGACGCTACCCATTACCCAGTATTCCATCAGGTTTGCATTGTGGTTAACTTGTGACTCGGGCATCTGGTACAGTAGTGAAGGTATTTTGTGTTTAACATTCAGATGGAAGGTGTACGAGTTTTTGATCCAGCTGACTGGGAGGGATCTGGTAAAGATGGCACACAACTTGCAGCTGAGGATCTTAAGAAATGTCTTGAGGGTTTGGCACGCCATTTATTTGGTACAGCTGGATAATTCCTTCATTTTCATTTTTCATGAAAACATATCGTGACCCTTGTTAGTTTGCTCATGCAAAATATATAGAATTTGAGGAGTTTTCTGTGAGACTATTGGGGACAAGATCTGTAAGACAGTATCCTAACGCAATACGACATTTATTAGTACCGTCTTACGGATCTTTAACCGCGACCGCGAGGACGGTTTCACACAAGTTTTTATGTTTAGAATTTAATTCGTCCACCATTTTGAAAGAGAGTTATTGTTGATAATTGCATACAAGACAGCTCCTGCTACTACAGACAGAAGAGGAAATGTGTGTGAAGGATCTTGTTGTCATGTGCATGTTAAACAAAGTGAAAGGACAGATGTCTTCACTATCTTTAGCTGTGAGAAAACGAAGTTGAATGCAAAGTGGTGTTAGGATATTCCCTCATGTCTTAGGATAATGATGTTTCAGACCACTGTTCTTCACTGATGAAAGATTTTTGGTGCACCAGCCACATAATTTCCTCAAACTTGAAACTTATTTAAAAACATAATATCTCAGCAACTGATTTTGATTTTTTTTTTCAGGTAGTGTGGAAATGCGTTGGATTGACACATATTTTCCCTTCACGAATCCCTCGTTTGAACTGGAAATATACTTTCAGGTACTCTTTATATGATAAATATTGAAAAAGAAAAATGTAAACCCTGGATGTATTTTATGTTCCTTCATCTGTATAGGGTAGTTTTCTTAGCCTTTTGAGGGATATTACTGATAAGACAAATTATTTCTACTTCTTGTCTGTAAAACATAAACTAGAGACTTTGACTTGTGTGTTTTCTTGTTTGCTTTTGGTAGTTATAGACTTATAGATATGATTCATATGAATCAGTTCTTTATGTCTTTGCTTTATAATGAATTTCTACTGATTTTATTTAAAGTAATTAGGAAAAATGGCTGGAAGTGTTGGGTTGTGGAGTGATGGAGCAAGACATATTGAAGAGAAATGGAAGGACTGACAATGTTGCTTGGGCTTTTGGGCTTGGACTGGAGCGCTTAGCTATGGTTTTATTTGATATTCCAGATATCCGCCTTTTCTGGACTACTGACGAGCGGTTTACTTCACAAGTATATAATCTCTTAAAATTCATTTTGCCAGGTTTTTATCGAATCTTCAATACATAAATGCTCTGTTTCTTATCTTGTAGTTCTCCAAAGGCCAGCTTGGTGTTAAGTTTAAACCATTTTCAAAGGTATGCCTTTGACATTACTGGATATATTTATCAATTTACATCCGTGCAGCTCATTAACAATGATCGAAAAGGTTATCCACAACTCTCTTTTTATCGCCTACAACGAATTTTGCAGTTTCCTCCATGTTATAAGGATATGAGTTTCTGGATCAGTGATTCATTCACTGAAAACAACCTCTGTGAAGTTGTTAGAGGCATTGCTGGAGATCTCGTTGAGGAGGTATGTTCAGTTTTATTTTGAGCCAAAGATCAATTACAGCGAATTTAGTAACTGTAGTAACAACAGGTTATGATTGAGATTGTCAACAATTAATTGGGCTCTACTTGTCATCTAGTCATGATTTGTAATGCTCTTTCAACCTGTTTCAGCAAATCCTGCTAACTTTGTCAGAACATGTGACACATACTTAGGGTTGAGATGTTGTTGAAGTAGCTTCCTAAGCATGGAAACAAACTGATGTATGAAGGCACCAAGAGAAAATGGTGTCTGATATTAGATTTATTCAGAGTTTGTTAATGTTTTAAACTCCATATTTCCTTTGAGAAGCCCAACCTGTTATATATATCCTGTTGAGTAATTATATGCTGTTGAAATCCCCATGCAATTAAAATGCTCTGAAGCAATGTTCGTGAGGCGACATTGAGCAATATGGTTTTGGCAGGTGAAATTGATTGACAACTTCACCAACAAGAAAGGAATGACGAGTCACTGTTACAGGATAGCATATAGGTCAATGGAACGGTCACTTACTGATGAGGAGATCAACGACTTACAGGTAAAAACACTTTTGTCTTACAATTCTTTAAAATCTTACACCACATTGTCATCAGCTATTGAATTTTGATTGTATGCGCAAAATGTGATGCAGTGGAAAGTGCGGGAGCAAGTGGAGACCAAGTTGAAAGTTGAGCTTAGATGAGTATTTTGCTTCGTGTATTTATCTTGGGCGGACAGATTCAGCTATACAAGGCTATGTAATTTATATGTTAACTAGCATCTATGCTACAAGGGTTTTAATCTTATGAGAAATATTTGTAGCGGACTGATTTAATTTTCAGCACTATTTTCTTGTCAAGGTTTTGATTTATACAATGAAAAGTTGCAAGTTGCAGCTCAAATTGAATTTAACTTGTAACATTTCAGCATCTCCCAACAACATAGTAAAAAACTTTGCTGATGATTGATCTCCAAGAATCATTCTCGTATATTTCAGAAACACTAAATTAAGCATATATTCAACACAAGTTTTGTGATGATAAGATAAGCAGCATCTGTCACAAATCTCATCACCATATCAGAGCATCTGACAACTTGACTGACTGAAAACGAGCTTCGAAAACTAAACCTAGCGATATGGTGGAGCTCCGAGCAGCTCTTCCATAGTAGCCAATTGATGTTGCAGGAAGCTGTAGATGGCCTCGGTTGTCATGGATGCAACACGAACCACGACTCCTATCCCCTGTCATGTGTCAACACCAACCATCAAACTCACAACAACATTTATCACACGACTTGCTTCATAAGCTAGAAGTTGCACCTTTGGGCCAAACCTACTGCAAGAAGCAACAAAATTTGTTTTATCACCGCCTGCTTTAGACGAACCAACTGAAGGAAACTGGAGCTGCTGAGACATTATCTTCTTCACACCTTCCTCCATCTGATTCTGAATATGCTTCAACTTAGGCCTAATACAATATAAAAATTAGTGAGAGATCCAAAGATAAATATGCAATAGATGATGAGCCATCTTATTCTTACCCCAAAACCACTATCATGGCAATTGCTTGGTAATCTTTCATGCGGTCAGAAATACTTCCATGACTTCCTTGCTCCAACAATATCTGTGCATCAAAAAACCAGAGCAATTCAAGAAACAACATTTCTATGGACACATGGTCTCGACCAAGTACCTACCGTGTCAAGAAATAAAGGTTCGCCTGAGGCTTGTAGCAGAATGCGGTTAGTGCTCTTGTAGTGAGAGAAGGCCCATCTTTCTCCATTTTCATGGCGACCGCTGGTTATCCAGTCTACTAAAAGCAAGCTCGACTCGTTTACAACTGTGAAATTCTGCGTTTGAGAATATCTTGCAGTTGAAAAGCAGGTAACTGGATCGGGAATGACAACCAAAAGCGCATCATGCCCAATGCTGGCCTACTGCACGGCACAGAGTAGCCAAGCAACCATTAACGCGATTCAAACAAACCACAAGTGCAGAAAACTAATCTGATTAGTGTCACTGTGATGTGCCTGCTAATAAGTGTAAATTTTGAATTCGCCTCGCCTCCTCATTACCTCGAGCAGTTGTTCAGAAGATTTGGACGCAATAGACTTATAAACCTGCATAAGAAAAGTTCTACTTTTAAATGTGAATAAAAGCTTCACAGTGACTTTGATTACTGAGTGGCATATGAAATTGAAAATCAGAGATGAAGAAGCGAGAGAGAAAGTATTGCACCTTTGTAGAAGATTGAGTGGTCAAAACTGCATTGCAGGCATCCGCCACCGTAACATCGAAAGCAATTGAATCCCCCTACATAAAAAACCACTTGGCATATGGATTGGAATCGATTATTTAAGAAGAAACGAGTTGTGGAGAGAGAGAGATATACAGAGACGATGCCGCCGCCGTAGGTGATGGTGTAAATCCAGACAGCGTCGGTTTGGGAGGAGCCGACCTGAACGAGAAGACTCCATTTTTGAAGAGACAATCACAGAGATAGATATGATTTTCAATTCAAAAAGCAAGTGACCTTTTTGGGGACGATGAATTTGAAGGGGTACTTGGAAAAGCAGCGAGTTAGCGTCGACTTCCCTTGTACCCTCTCCACAATCAACTTTCCTCTCTCCATTCTCTCCCTACTCAACTGGATTGCGAACTTCAAAACGCAGATTTCAAAGCGCCTTTGTTTGAGGATTTTATGCTAAAAAAAAAAAAAACTCGCATCAGAAACAATAATTTTTTAATTAACCGACTATTATTTTTGTAATCGTTTTGATTTTTGTCATCTGTCACATTTGCACAAAACATGCTAGGAATACGCCCAAGAATTCTTGTTCCGGAAAATAAAATATGCAGCAAACGCAAACAAAAGGGGCATAATTGAAGATGAAATAACAAGAATTCAACTTTTTTCATTCCACTTTTTTTGTAATCTGCAAACCGTGGCAATCAGGTGGCGGGAAGAGAATAACTAGCTTGATTAATGAATTGAAGAGGGGCTTAGACCAGAATCTAAGCAATCTCAATTTTTGGGATTATAATACTCTACTATGACGCCACCAATCTACATTTTCTTTCTATCTTACAATAAACCTCTACATTAAATACCACCAAATTTCTCTATAAATACAGTAGTAAATCGGAAACTGCACTGCAAAAATGAGCCCATTATACAATGTGTATCTAGCTGCTAGACAAGGGGCCACGCCATCTAGGCTTCATCACAGCTGTCAGGATGATCTGATATTGTCCCTTCTGAAGATACCTCCTCCTCCTCCTCCTCCTCCTCCTCCGCCCTCTCGTCAGGGTCGGGCTGCTGCTGTGAATCATCCGAACGTGTTTTCTTGGAATCTCCACTTCCTGCAGGCTCTTCCAAATCAGGTGAACCCTCTTTTACTTTCTCTTCCACATCTGCAACTGGAGGATCTGTTTCTTCATCATCATCATCAACAGCATCCACCTCGGGTCCCATGCTGTCGGTGTGTGTTTCAGGAGGCGGGCCAGGGGCCGGACAGGTAGCAACCAATTCAAGAACTTCAGGAGAAGGCGACACTCCTGCAAGACAAGTCTTAGGAGGAAGCTGGGCAGATGAAGATGGCTGGCACATTTCCACGTCAAGACCAGGCATGCTCGGATCGACCTCAATCATGGGGAAATCTGAACCTGAAGTCCCTGATTTCGCCTGCAGGGGCAATGCTGCTGTAGAGGTCGAGCCAACGTCTTCTCTAGGGCCATGCAACTTCTTCTTCTTCTTTTTCTTCTTATTCTTCTTCAAATCATGCAAAGGATCCTTCGGCTTAGGTGGAGGCGGTCCGGGAACAAGAAACGGAGGAATCTTGGATGAGCCTTCACCATATAACATGCGAACAGATTGTGCTAAGGCGGATAAAGCAGGAGGCAACTCAGGCTCTGGTGTTTTACCAGGAGCACTCACTGCTTCTCGAAGCCAATGAGGAAGTTTCCCTTTCGTAGATGTATATCCAGCAGCCTCTTCCTTTCCTTTTGACTTGGAAAGGTTTTGAATGTTGTTGGGATCAAGAAGAACTGGATTAGAATCAGTGCTCCCTGCATTATTGAGGCCCGACACTATGCCCAAACCAGCTGCATCCCTTTGCTTCAGCCTTTGCTGCAATGCAAGAGAATCCAAGCAACTAGTGCCTAGTGAGTTTAGCAGAAATGGAGACTCCATAGGGGCACCAGAGGAGCCAAACGGTCTTTCCATGTTTCCTGCAAAAAATTCCCGTGGAAACATGGCTGGGAACTTATCAGTAGGCCAATTCGCAAGAGGTCCATCGGATGTTTCTAAATGCGGTGCAGCAGATGGACCAGCGAGGCCCAATCTCATGTCTGTTAGGTGCGAATGAAACTTCATTGGCCCATTAAATTTTGCACCGTGCAATGCCCGTGCTACCATTCCATCTGAGCAAGCCCCGTGCAGTGCCCGTGCCATCATTGCATCAGAAATTCCAGAAAGAAGAGGATTAGAAGACTTGGGAGGTACAGGCGGCTTCAGTGCAGGGAGTCCGGGCCCATCCAGGATCTTCAGTTGTTCCTCTTCCCACCTTGCTGCCAAATCCTCTGCTGTTTTGTACTTGGAGAACCTCAACCTTGAATCCTGTATCATAGCCTCCCAATTGCCCCTTCCATGTCTTCGTACGCCTATCCAAAGATAATCAAGCTCATCCTCGGACCAGATATCTGACTTGGGTTTCTTTTTCAGTAAGCTGTTTGATCCACCTCCAGTTCTCAGAATAATGTTTTCAAGAACCTTCCTATGGTTTTCAGGAAAAGACGAAAATGGAGGAGGCATCTGACTTGGGCCTAATGCTTGAGGCATCTCCTGTTCATGTTGGTTATACTTGGACGGATCTGGTGGGAATTTGAGATTGGGCAACAGTGGCAGCATGGGGAGATTATGAGCACCTTCAGACGGCTCTGCAACCCTTGACCCCAATGATAAGCTTGGGAACAAATCAGGAGATGCACTCAGCATGTTTGCACCCGGAAATGGATATCTAGGTAGCAACTTCTCATCAAAAGGCAGTTTGGGCAGTAGCATCTTTTCTTGAAAATCAGAAAATGTACCGCCGGCATTCCCCGAGTTATCCATAGTTCCTTTACCTTTGAGGATATTCAAAGCATGCTGCAGAAAAAACACAATTCAGATGAAATTTGAATAAACAAACCTAAACATGACAGACGGATAGATAGTTACTTACTGGACTAAAGGTTGGATATTTTGGGACATCACTCTTGCTCGGCACCTGAGAAGCTCCCGGTAGAAGATCAGGCAACATATATGGAGCTGCCTCATTACCTTTGCCACTGATTTCATTTGACGGACCAGAGGCAGAACAGGAAGCAGGTAAGGGAAAATCTAGTCCAATCCCTTGCTTGACTTGTCGGTAAGATCTTGGGACTTTCCGGTGCAGCATGTCCATTTTGTTTGGAGCATTAGGAGCACATAGTCCTATAACTGGCAGCAAGTTGTTGCGCACAGCATCTATAGAGCTAGTGCCCTGCATCAGATCGTAATCGCGGGGAAGTTCTGGAAGATGTCGTCCAGTAGACATTGCAGGAAGATCCAAAGGATAACTAAATTTCTGCTTTGACATCCTTCCCAACTTCAAGGCTGAGTCGGTCATGCTGTTGCGTCCTACCTTTTGGTAATGATTATTGTCTTCCACATCAACCACTGTAGGTTTTTCTTCAGCACCCCGAGATGGGATAGCCGTTTGATTGTCTTCATGAACACTAGGAGTTAAGACTACACAATCTGGTCTTTGAACTGGATTTGAAGATTCAGTCGCATCCCTTCTGGCTAATCTTTCCTTTTGTCTTGCACGAAGTTTAGCACTGTTGAATAATGAACGTATCAGATTTGTACAATTTGAGCAAAATATGAGCCATTTTTAATCAAGATAGTTCAGAAAAGAATTTTATATTTGAATTCACAACAGTCATTTAATCCTACAAATAGCAAGATTCAAGCTTGTGCAGTTCCTGTGCAGTGCATTGTAGATACAGTCAAACAAGCACAGCAGTCTGTGATGTTGTCAGAAACTTAGTTAAATTTCCATTACTCATTAATGTATCAGAAAAGTACTGAGCGTGCATGAATGTTGCATCAAACTAACACTCATCAATGGAGACTGTATTAACAACAATATTGATGCCAACCATTTTTAGTTCTTATGCTAGCACTCATATGATACACAGATAGAGACACCAAGGGTGGGTCTACTGTCTACCTTAGAGGTGCCTCGTGCCATTCTGTTGAAGCACATTTGCAAACACTAGGTGGAACTGATTTTGATGTATAAAATTATATATTATACCATTGAGTCAGCAACGAAGCCACATGAGGGCCTGGGGGTGCACAGCCCCCTGGTGTATTATTTTTTTTACTATTATATATAGAATTATTTTATATTTTATAATTATACTATTTTTAAAATATGATATACTCCCACCGAACCATTAGAGATGACCCTTTTGACATTTTAGTTTGATCCATTAGAGATGGCCCTTTCCAAAAAAGGCAAAATTTTAACACATAAAACTCAAAAAGGATGGTGGGCCCGGAACATTTTATGCCTTACTAAAACATTTTCTTAATCTCCGTGCCCAAAAAGTAGGGGACAACTCTAATGGTTCGGAGGGAGTATTAAGGAGGAATGTGAATTTCAAGAAAACATAATGAGCTCTAAGAATAGGTCTCGACTTCTTTTCAAAAAAAAAAAAAAAGAATAAGTCTCGACTTAAGTTGGTCATTTTTCTTTCTCTTCTTATTATTCATTTTATCATAATTGTTAAAATTTAAAAATTCTAAATATCAAATATATTATTTTTTGCTACCAATTTAAGTTTATATTTCTTTTTTATCCATTGGTCAAATTTAGATACAATATCACATACAATATTGACACTAATATTTTTTATTATTATAGTTTTTGTAGCTATTATGGACTGATTGTTTGAATATTTGTTAGTAAGTCGAATTATTTTATTTTTGTAAGATATAAAACATATAAGGAAAAATAATGTAACCTCTTTAAACGAAAGTTATTAAGATGATTTTAAGAGTTGACTGTAAAATATGTTCATAGTTCCTGGAAGTAGTTAGCTTGAAGTCTTGAACTAGACATTGTTAATTATTCTTTTATTGTCTGTGTTATATTATGAAAATACAGATCTCATGCTGTGGAGGGTTTCATTAGTTATGAGGTGACCATGTTTTTTATTTAAGTTTTTTTGGCGTTGTCATGTAATTAAAACAATATTATGCTATCATTCAAATTATTCTTATTTTTTAATTATGTTTATCACTTTTTACAGTTTAACTAATTGGCCCCCCTAAAATGATTTCCTGGCCTCGTCACTGCTTGCAGTTATTGAAACACAACCTTTCTGAACAATGAATTGTTAATATATATGATATTCATTGAATTCTTTTTAGTGAGGATTTTATTTTTCAGTATCAGGATTACATATTTTCAGTTGAGAATTCAATTAATTACTGCATATATTTGGGCAATTCTATAAGGTGCAAGCTAGGCAACTTCAACAGGTACAATCTTACGCAGGCCGTTCTCTTCTAGTTATTATAGATACTGCAGGTTGTCTCCAATAGATGTTTAATTAAATGACCAAACTCATAAGAAATTTACATCTAGTTGTGATGCTTTCTTACGACGCATTATAATTGTGTAATATAATGCCAGCGTGTTGAGATCATGAGATTAAATTTTTACCATGGCACACCAGCATTTTTCAATATTCATAGTCCATGTCAAATTTTATAATTTTCCCATTCCTCAAACAGGAAAAGAAATGGAAATAAAGACAACTTATTTGCATTGGCTAATAAGCTAAAGTTTTAATGATTGAACTCACAATTTTTCTTTTAAAGCTCGTCCTGCTGGTGTGTACTCACGTTCAGGCTCTGGTTCGCGCTCTGGTTCCTCTTCAGCTCCACTCTATTATACCATACAGCAAGAATTACTAGTGAGTAAATAACAAATTAACACTCATTATTCATAACTAATAAATATGTTTCAACTTTTAAGCTGTACTGCTATAGTATAAAGAAAGTAGGCATTCCCATTTACTGACATAAAAGTAAGTTCAACTAGCAGAGAGAGAGAGAGAGGTAATACTTCAGTCGGTACTTCACTAGTATGAGCTACATATGCCTCCCTGTAAGAAACAGCTTTTCTTTGGCGTTTCCCACGACCAAGAGCTGCTTCCTCCTCATTTTGATATTTCTCCCACCTAAAAAACCAGTAAGCAATTATCTACAACAGGCCGAAAGATTTAATTCCGCAGATAGACTAAAATCAACTCATACTTTTGCGGTGGAAGGGTTGTTGAGGGTATCTGCAGTGATTAGGTGTTAAGAGATGAATAAGTGAGGGATTAATTTGCATAAATAGTGAATGATTTATTCTTTTGAAGTAAGCTTCTTTTTTGGTTTTGTCATGGAAGCATATCTTCTTCCTCCTGTTAATAATAGAAATAAGACATCTAAAATGAGTTCAAGTCTAATTTAATGATTTGTATCATGAAGATTCACATAAATAAGGTTCAACCAATTTTGAACACCTTTGAAGGCCCTTAAGAATCTTTCTCATAGATAAACAGATTAATAAAGTACTAGATGTGACACAGAGAGTAGCTGGTGTGGATACAATATTGCTAAACGATTAAAACATACCACAACATCAAATTCCTTACCTAACTCGCAGAAGCTTGTCCCATTCGTTTTCTTCATTAATGACGACCAAATTATCAACTTTCTTTTCAAGACTCTGTTCGCTTGCATCATTAATTGCCAAAGGGGCTGATACAGTTCCATCTTGTTCTTCTATAGGCTCATCATTCCATTCTAGTGACTGAATAAAAGAAACAGAGAGTGTTAGGGAAAAGACAGCTAGTGCAGATAGAAGTGACTTAAGGGAGGAATTCTGTAAAAGGGTTTATGATATGTGGAGCTGGTTTACACCTTCACTGAACCAAGCATGTCGTTCTCTAATCCTGATTCGGCATTATCTGGTGAACCAGACTGAAGGTTTGAGCGGTCCAGCAGTTTCAGAATGGCATTTTCATCCCACACGACTTTGTTACTGCCATCAGCACATTTATCTTTGTACACATCCCCGAGGCCACCAGTTCTTCTCTTGCTACTTGGTTCTATCTCTGCAGGTGCTTCATCTTTATTGCTGGTGTTCTCACCATCTTTTCCAGCCATGGAAGGTGAATCACTAAATAGTTCTTCCGTTCCCCACTTTAGGATGTCTTCCACCTCCTTCTGCGATCCAGATTTGTTGACAAAGAGTTGGTCAAGCATCAGCTTTTTCTTTGCAAGCTGCAAGATACGCTCTTCAACACTTGCACGCACAACAAGCCTATAAACAAGAAGCCTTTTCGACTGTCCTATTCTATGTGCTCTATTCATAGCCTGGATATCTGCATGTGGATTGAAATCCGAATCATATATAACAACAGTATCAGCAGTTGCCAAGTTGATGCCAAGGCCACAAGATCGTGTTGACAACAGGAACACGAATCGACTTCTGTCTTGGTTAAAACGTGCTATTGCAGCTTGTCGTTCAGTCACGGAAACAGAGCCATCAACCCTCTCATATGTCCTTGGTCCAAATTCTACAGTCAAATAGTCCTCAAGGATATCAAGTAATTTCGTCATCTGTGAAAAGATAAGAACTCTGTGGCCTTCTTTGTGCAATATTTTAAGCATAGAATGCAGCAGAGTCAGCTTAGCAGAAGCTTTTATTCTCATTTCGTGAAGAAATTCCACTGATCCTGATTCAGGTTCAGTGCCTGGCATGAGATAAGGATGATTGCATACCTTCCTCAACTGCATCACAATATTCAACATTGATTGCTGAGGAGCGCCTTTGCCTATGTTGCGTAACACCTGATAGTTCTTTGTAAGCATAGCGCGATAATATTCTGCCTGAATAGAAGACAACTCAACAGGAACCACTCGTTCTATCTTTGGGGGAATATTCTGCATAGCATCCTTTTTCAGTCTCCGAAGCATATGAGGAGCAACAAGTTTCTTCAATTCCTCCACCTTTTCTGCAGTTGTCAGATCATTGAATTTCTCCTCAAACAAAGCAAGAGAAGGAAATGAATCCTGCTGCAAGAAGTTCAGCAGATTGTACATCTCCCCAATGTTATTCTGAAGCGGAGTACCAGTCAACAGTACTCGATGTTGGAAAGAAAACGTATTCAGCAAGCCAAATAGCTTACTGCTAGAATTTTTCAGGCGGTGGCCCTCATCAACCACAAGAACTTCCCAAGGAACTCCACGTAGATAAGAGGAATCACATAGCACCATTTCATAAGTTGTCAAAAGAACATTAAATTTGAATGCAGATGATTTCTCATTGGATCCAGCAGGATTACGAGCATGCCATTCATATTGGCGTATTATGGCTCTTGCCTTTGTGTTACCATGATATTCCACAACATTGAGCTCAGGCGCCCAGAGCGCAAATTCTGACATCCAGTTGGGCATTGTAGACAAAGGAACCAAGACAAGACAAGGAAGTGTAGCTTTAAACTCAAAGTACAACGATGATAAGAAAGCACAGGCCGACACAGTCTTCCCAAGCCCCATTTCATCAGCAAGTATCACGTTTCTTGATTTATGCCAGCTTTTGCGCAGCCAATTCAATGCTTCTAGCTGATGTGGAAATAAAGCACCTCCAACCAACTCTTTAGGCTGTTCTGTGAGATTAACGACCTCATTTATCTGTGGATCACCCTTCCTTCGCATAGGGTCAAGCTTTGTAGCATCGTTCTCCAATGTTTTCCTTTCAAACCTGAAGAACAAATCAATCAAGTGACTTGACTTTGCAAGAACAGGGTCGTCCATTCTTTCCCAAGTGCATTCATCATAAGGAAGACATGTCCACTTTACATATGCTTCAGTTGTACCATCTGCCGAGGATCTAGTAGCAATTACTCGCTGCGGTGTCTTCCATTGTTCCTTACATAGGTTCATGGTAGCTGTTCCATACTTTGCCTTGTAATTCTCCAGTTTCCGCTTAGCTAGAACTTTCAGTTCAGATTCAGGAATCCAAGTGTCGTGGACATGAGATTTGCCCACCCACTTGACTAAAAACTCATATGAGACTGTTGAAAAAGACTCTACAAGTTTCCTTTTCGGAGAATAGCTCTTTCTCATGTCCTTCCCAACCTCTTTTTTGCTACCATTATCATCAGAGGCATCAGTCTGACAATTCTTTGAGATCCCAGGATTTTGACTGTTGTTCTTATCATCATTACTTGGACAAGTGTCTACGCCTATATCAGTCTTCTCAACTTCTGGAACAATCTTGGAAGTTTCTGATATATTGGTGCATGAGATATTGTCATCTTGACATTTGCTTTTTGGTACCAAGGAATCAGTACTTTCATTTTCTCCACTCATGGTATCCATGAAATTCTTTTCTTTGCATTCTTTGGCGGCTGACCTTTTGTATACTTGTAGTTTATCTTTATTCGGACTATTTTCTGTCTTCCTCTCTCCATCAGAACAATTAGCAGCATCCTGAAGATCCTCAGCTGAGTTTCCTCCATCCAAAGGCCTTTGGCAGCTGAAATTTTCTTCTTTATTCATATCTTCTGCAACCAAAGAATCCGTTAAAGGAGGTTCACCGCCATTGATCACCACATCACAACCAGAATCAATGTTATCACCACGAATTCGACAACCGATAACACGATCAACCTGGTATTATAAAATAATAAGAAAAATGGAAGATATAATGTCAGTCACTATTAGAGTCAGACCAGGATAAGTATGGAACAGGCATCTGAGAAAAATCAGATTCTTTTGATACAAGACTCTCGTCCAAGATATTCAAACCTGATGTACTCCAGTAGCAATCTCTTGTTCAATGTTGACTTTCATGGCATCTTGTGATTCAAGTGAATCATGAGCTGCTTCTTCAGTAACATCCTGCATCGAAAGAATAAAATTATATGATGGAAACAAAAAACAAAAAAAATTGTAATGAAGTGCCCCTAAGAGCATGCAGCTTATCTATAATTACACTTTTGGGTAAATCAAGGGAAAAGTTTTACATCCAGTCAAGATGCATCATAGTAATTAGAGACACATTGACTCTAGCAACAACCGAGCTGATGGCTAGATAAAATGCAAAGGGGAAAGGGATTTTGTGATCAACCCCCTTACATATATTGAACCTGAGAAAATCATGCACATCATTTGTTACTACAACATTCTTGATTTAAATGCATTTTCAGTAGAAAGATACAGCTCAAAATACAAGTCTCCCGCCTGAGTATGCTTACTGCTAAACATCTGACTCATGCTTACTGCTAAACATCTGACTCCCAGCCCAAATTCAACTATTACGGAAAAATTTGATCAACTGCTATCTTTTGAGCTTGTTCTTCATAGTAAATTAATACAACCATGTTAGGTATAACCTTAGATTTCTCAAATCAGATTTATATTTTCCCTTTTAACAATCAATTTATATGTATCTTCATTATAATATCTTTCAAGAATCTGACATTATTTTAAGAGATATAATGAGAGAACAAAACATGGGATTATCCATTACTTTCCCCACATTTAAGGTGGTTTATTAATTTTAATATAGATACTTGCCAAAGTTTCATGCTTTTCATTTATCCTTCAAGCCCTGTACGACAAGGCTTTCAAATAACAGTGATATAATTTTATACTCACTCTAAAATTACTGGTTTCAGCATAAAACACGATGAAGAATTAAGGATGCCATATCTAGATTTTAGTGAGAGCAAATCATGATAAAAGAAAGCAAAAGACCTCATCCTTCGGAAGATCACCAGCCGCAGCTATCCTATTATCCTGCTTAGTTGAGGAAGCATCTTCACCAGCTATCTTAAATTTTCCCTTTGATTTTGAACTGCCTGAACGTCGAACACCAACTTTGAGCAGTCCTTTTTTAGAAGGTTCAGAACCAGATTTTCCCTTATTCGTCTTATGCCTCTTTTCATTATTGAAGGATAACACTTTTGGCTTTCTTTTTCTGGTTGCTGGAGTAGCAGCTTCCAACGCGAGGACAGGTTCCCTTCCGGGTGAAAACTTTTCTACAGATGCCTCAGGAATTATATCAGTAGACTCTACATTCATTTTTGATTTCTTTTTCTTTGACAACAATCCTTTAACCGTTGGTTTCGTGTTTTGTACTTGTACAAGTGCATTTGAAACTTGGTCTTTTTCATTAACATCCTGAGATGAACTAGCATCCACAGAGTCATCTTGAACTAGATTTAATTGATCGTTATGGCATAAGTCATTGGAGGACAAATCCAACTTCTCAATTGTTCGGCTACGGCGAGATGCAGGAGATTTTCCTTTATCTGAATTCCTTTTCTTCCGAAGATCGGGAGCTTCAACTGTCTCATTTAACTTGTCAGTACCAGATGATTCAGCCTCAGTCTTTGACCTACGAATAATGATTTTTGTTCGTGCACGTTTTGAAACAGGATCCAGATGATTCATGCTCTCCACACAAGAATGTTGCTGAATGCAGGTTGGGCATTCCCACTTACCAGTTGGAATGCGCTACAGAATGCAAAGTAATAAATGAAGCAAATAAAGAAGTAGAAATTAAAAATATATTGGGAAACGTGTCATTCAATAACTTACCTTCAAAGCGGGATCCAAACACTCAAGATGATATGTACGGGGACAGCTATCACAGCATAGCAACTTTCCACCAAGTTCGCAGACCACACACTCGTAATAATACTGTATGATAAAAACAAAGATGCATGTCACATTTAGCTCAGAGGTGTTCATACAGTGTACTGCCAGAGTTGGGGTAATATCATAACGATTTGCGTTTGGTGTGGATTTAGCAAAGCAATAAAACTAGCATATATTAATGGGAAAAAGGTGGTAAAACGGTCTTGTTTTTCATTAAATTCAGTAGAGAATATTCAAAACCAATGGACCAAAAACATCTTGCGGGCACAGTTGTTCGTAGAAAAGATTTTTGCATCTATTATCTCCTTCAGTTCACATAAGGGTCAAGAGGTTGATTATGGAAACAATGTGAATAAAGAAGACAAAAGGAAATGAAAATTCAACTCACCCCGTCGTTGCCTTTTCTCTTCCCCGAAGTCTGCTCTAGATTATCATCCTCTTCCTGATCATTCTTTAACCTAGAACTGGAAGAAAATTTTACAGGCCTGAAGATTTTTCCTCTGCCACGTGACTTATCTGTACCGGATGGAAGCTTCCTACGCTTGCGTTTCAACACCCAGTTTCTATTAAGCATGGTACTATTCTCTGAACCATTTTCCTTCATTGCCAATACATTTATGATCTGCAGCAGAATAACATAGTTGTTGGCTGGCCATACATAGAAAGCATTTGGGTCGGCAAGCTTAAACCTAGAAAGACACTAGTTCTTCAAATCCCGCAGCCACGTGTGGTTCATTCAATTACATAATTTCCTAACTGTTGAATAGGGAACTATAACGCATTAAACTTTTCATGCAACCGAAAATTCATCGTAAATTATCAACACCATTTCCAAATAATCCTACAAAAAGACTTTTAAGTTGTTCAATCTTCAAGAAAATAAACAATCTATGAGGTAATCTACGACCAGGATCCGCATATTTAATAATGGCATTAGATTTATGGAAGATTAAAACATCCTCATCTATCCACACTACTCAAGTCTAAACCTAAATGCAAAAACCAAATTCCCCCATTATCAAATAAGAATCACCTGCATACTAAAATTGATCGTAACTACAATCCAATTAAAGCCTAGAAGCATGACATGCAAAAGCTAGAGCAGTGCCCCTTGTGAATATAGAGCAAAACAGACAATATTGAGCTGATATTGCAAGACCCGGATGAAAAACTCGAAAACAAGAGTATCTGGGAAAGAAATAAGCAGTCACCAAACCTGGTCCGTGGATCAAAAACTCCCAGAAACTTATGAAAACCCAAATCTTTCGTAGCTGTTGAGGAATATGAAGTGATGGGAATTGCGGGAGCGGTGGAGTGAAGCAAAAAAAGGGGGGTTAGGGTATATGACTACGAGAGAAACGAGAATAGGAGAGAGAGAGAGAGAGAGAGAGAGAGAAAGAGGGGCAGACAATCGAAATAAAAATAGATAGAGAGAGAAAGGGAGATGTAGAGAGAGAAAGAGAGTTTTGTGTTGTGAGAGAGTAGAATACAAATAAGGATTCGCTCGCCGGGGTCATAGGACTTTGGGGGTTACACACAATCTGGCATCATGCTGTGGGAACCGAGCCCCAATCCCCTCCTCCACTCCCGCCTCGACACGTGCCTCTCTCCTCTTCAACTTTCTTCAATTCTCTCTCTCGCAATTCCATTCTCTTCTCTTCTTCAAATGCCTTCTTCAATCTTCACCTGCGCGCCTTTTCTCCCTCTCTCTCTCTCTCTCTCTCTCTAGAAGCAAAGCAACAACACATGCGCCGTTGCAATAATAGCCGCCATTGAGTGCTGGCTGGCTCAGCCCTTGTCCTTGTCCTTGATCATAATTATTGCAGTGCTAAATGCTAACCCTTGTTGTCTCTTGTTCAAGATCACTCCTTTTTTTGCTTCTGGATTTAACGCGCAATTCTGCAATTATTGTTTGATCTTCGTTTAGATTTAATTGCCTCAAAAAAAAGAATCTTGCTTCGATTTTGTGGAAGAATCGTCACTTGCTACTTAAGCCAGTTTCGCATAGAGAAAGTCAGATTTTGATAACGAATATTTCTATTAATAAAGTTCGTGAGATTGAAATTCACCATCATTTTGGTTTGGGGCCTTTTTGGTAATTAAAATTTTCGTGATGCCTTTGGTGGAAACATTTTCCCGGGCTTATATATATAAAATACAATACGAGGCAAGCAAAAAGATCGTGATCATCGTATTAGTAGTATAAATACTTATATTAGTCATTTTATTCAACGATATTTTGGTTGATAAGGTTAGCCGTTAGTGCTTCTACAGTCGAAACTCATAAAGTTGGATCATAATATATATTTTCTGGATCAAGTTCTTCATACACATAAATATTTCAGAAGATATTAAATTTCACTAGCGTGTAACGTAATGTATCAGTATATATACCATCAATTCAATCATTATTGTTTGAACAATTCGACATCCAACCTGGAATCGCAACAATTCAATAGCAAGAGCAGAGTGCCACCAACTTAGCTAAATCCCCATATTTGTCATTTCCATGGTTATTGAGACTTTAGTTTATTTCTCTTTTGTCATTCACGTTTAACCAAATTAAACTTGAACCCAAATTCACTTTGACATTTAGTAAAATTTTCTATGCTATGGATGGAATTGAAACTCAAAATAGGTTAAAAATCAAGATGGTAATTGAACTTAAATGCACAAATCCAGGTTCAATGGAACTTGAGAAGATATTTTTCATAAATTCCAAACCACGTAACATCAATAATGCCCTCCCTTTGAATAGACACATGAAGACCTAAAAAGATGTAAGATTCAGAAAGTGAATGCTTCTAAAAAAAATCGTTTGGACTGATTCAAGATATATTTACCAACAACAATATCAAAATTCACTATAAACACATTCCGCACGCCCAACATGCACTGATGAAATAAAATACACGGGCAAAACCCGATAACGGGTAAGCCATCTCTTCTCAGCTCAGCAAAGATAGAACAATAAAGTCAGTTTCTATCTACACAAAGAAAATCTGGCCAACATTCAAAAGGCTTTCATGAGGTACATTGAAAATGACACTATTCTCCCTGCAAATCTTTCTAAGGAAAGCATATATATAATCAATCGCAATTTTCTTGTAAATCCTAGACTCCCTTCTTGCTCTAACCACAGTGTTTCCCATGATATGAACCACTCCTGCTTCCCTACACTTGCTCAAAAACTCCATTTCATCCACTTCTGTATGGCTGCTGTCTGCGCCCGACGAATTGATCGTGTTGCTAATCTGCGTTTGTGACCTGGCAGGGACGATGGACTCGATTGATGAGAATGTAAGGTCGCAGTCCGATGTGGATGCATGTGTGTCATCTTTCAATAGGAAATCTTTCGACTGCTGTGTCTGCTGCCCGTACAAGCTGTAGTCATCAGAGTCGGAGCAACCTTCCATCATGGTCTCCAGCCGGACAAACATGAAAAGATTGTCAAAGAGCTTCTTCTCAAAATCTTCATCTTTTTTGTGAAGGTCCCTGTAGCCATATCTTGCGACACACCGGAACATGTGGAAGTTTTTCGGCCCTATACGCTTCACAAGAAACCTTTCTTCTTCCGGCACTGTGTACACTGGAAGATACTTCACACACACAAAGACTACCACCGAGTGTATAGCTGGGAGGTTCGTGATGAAGTGTGAGAAGATATGGGGCACGCCACTGGCTAGCTCGGTGTACACAAGTCCGATTCCAGGTACACGGACCAACCCTAAGCTAGGACCAAGCCCCAAAATCCAAGCCATAGATACTTTGCTATGCATCTCAAACTCGTATCTTTTAACAGTACCGTAGTGCCAGACGTACATGATAACTAGAAAGGCAGAAGCTATCACGAGCGGTACCCAACCACCTTGATTGACCTTGAGAAGCACTGCTGAGAAATATGTGCACTCCACGACTAGAGAAAGGAACGTGAACAATACAACTAGCGACCAATGACAGTGCCAAACGAGTAACATTATAAGGATCATCAGGAGAGTGGTCACAAGCATAACAATCACAACTGCCGTACCTGTTGCCACCATTAAGGAAAAGGATATAACATCTAATGGATGTGTATTGAGAGTTGGATTAGAAGTAACAGTTTAACAAATTTATCAGCATTCTGCAAAAACTCACCATAAGCATTGCCAATTTGACTTTGGTTTCTGAATCCAGCAGTAACAGCAATACAAAGAAGCATTAGGATCCAATTCATGTCAGGAACATAAATCTGCCCAAGGAACTTTTTTGATGTATGAACAACTTTGACCCTTGGGAAGCATCCTAATGCAAGGGCCTGTTTTATTATTGAGAAAGTAGCAGATATGGAAGCTTGACTAGCAACAATAGCAGCTAAAGTTGCAACAATAAACATTGGCCAGTATATTCTTTCTGCACCAAGAATTTTAAACAAGTGAGTTATGAATCAAAACAATGTTTAATCACATAATCTTCAGATCAAAGTTAAACAGAAACACATTCACGTCAAGTATTTTGAGATAATAAGTAGTCCTTTAACACCTCAAGTTCAACAAGACCTATGCTGTGTGTGCTACTCTCAGATTACTTCAATTTAGTACCTGGTGGTTTGGTCAACTATCAAAATTTCAAAGACTATTTAAATATCAACAGAGCTGCTAAAGCAATTTCTATCTATGAATTTTATCTGAAATGAAAGAAGAGTCAACTTTAGTCATACCTGGAATTGACCGATAAAAGGCATCATTCACATGGTCTTTGTTTTCCATGAGGTATGCTGCTTGCCCAGAGTAAGCTAGAAGAAGACAAGGAAACACAACTACTGTAAAAGCAATCTGTATAGCAGATAATGGAAAATGGGCAAGATCGGCAAAAAGTGCTTCGGTCCCTGCAATAATGAGTAGTTTTAGAACTTCACTTCCTGATATAAAACACAGTGTGTGAAGACTGGAATGCTTGAAAACATTAGATGGGTCTAAATGGCTGTGTATGAATTTGCATGTGTCCTTGTACATGCACGTGCCTTTCTGCATGCATGTGCGTATGAGACAAAGAAAAAGGAAGATAACAGAGACGGAAGCAGAGAGAGGAGCAGACTGCAGAGAGAAGATGAAAACCTGTGATACTAAGCATAATCCCCCCAAGGGATGTCCAACCTTCTCCCCTTCCACTTCTTAAGTAGCGATATATGTACACAGGAGAAAAGGCTCTCAAAATTGAGCTATCATACTTATATATGTTGAAGATGCCAATGCCTCCAATCATGAGAAACCACAGCAGTACAACTGGAGCAAAAAGCCAGCCAACTTTATCTGTGCCATAGTGTTGCACGCTGAACAAGCAAACCAATATGACTACCGAAACAAGCACAACCACATCTGCACAAATAAACATCAATTCAATTTTCTATCAAAGGCCATAATCACAACTCTGATTGATGACTATGCAAATAGGAAACTAAATCTAAAAAAGTTAATTTTTTAAAATATAAATAAATAAAAGAGAGAAAATGGTGTATAGTGAACATATAGTACTATTTTGAAAAATATTACTGCCAAAGAAAAAGGGTGTATAATAAACACGTACTATTTCCAAAATTATTACTCCCTGCATTCCAATTTTAAACTATACCTAATCCTATTATTAAGTGCATTTTACGAAGTTTAGTTGCCCTTTTTGCTTTTTCAAAGTTGTTCTTAATCTTTCTGCAAAACTTAACTGTATCATATAATATAGAATTCTAGATAAGGTGAATACCACTGCTCATCTTCGGATGATCCACCTTGATCCCACCAGAAGCTGAAAGAACTGCAACATTCAACTTACTCAATGAGTACTTAAAAAATGTAAGGAATTAATTATTGTGCACCAATAAAGATGCAAGTATTAATATAAGAATAATGATTTCTAGCATTCTTTATATAGTTTCTATCTTAATGCCTTGATAGGCAAGTGAGTACAGCCATTACATAGTATCTTGAAGAAAAAGTGGGCACCAATAGCTCTTACAATACCTTGTATTGACCATGTTCTTGTGCATCAGTGAAAAAGAATATTAGCATCTTTGAAGCCAAGCACTGTAAAAAGAGATGCTCACAGACAGGTGAGAATCATGAATGTCCAGGTTAAATTTTCACCAATGTCATGCGAGTTAAAATTTTGACGCCTCATGTTTCCTGATTGTTCTTAGTCTCTAGGCAGAACGGAACTGAATCCAAAATGAAGTAGGGATAAACTTGCTGGATAAAATGCCTAGATGCACACCCTAAAATATGAGTTGAATTGAATATGCACATTTACCTTTTCAGTCTAATGTAATTCTAAATCTCCAAACTTCATTTCCACTGCATATAACATCAAATCTATGCAGGACCTGTGCCAATCTAGAATCTAGTCACTAACATTTAACTAGTAAATTGGTTGACTTGATTGCTATAACAGTTCTTTCCCATGCGGGCACCTTTAACTTCTCCACATCATCCAAAAGAACGAAAAGTGAAGCCCATGACCACATCTCATAGAGGTGAAAAGCATGCTACAAGAAAGTAGAAACTCATTGTGCTGTTACCATTGGAACCAACAACTACCTCATGAACATTTTTCAATACCCAGGCAGACAAAAATCATTTTATTTTCATGCACAAACGAAATAGATTCTCATTTTCTTATGTACAAAGTAACAGATGATCTCTATGTGTCAGACTAAAAGCACATGATATGAAACGGAGACAAGTCAAAGGCCATTTGCCAGGGTGATTAACATAGGCATATACCTTGCTGCTCTGTTCCTTATAAAAATCTCTATATTCTTACATTTTGAAGGTCTGTAGCATAAAATGTTACACCACATTCTTGGGAGAAGAGGGGAGGAAGCAAACTGATGAGCATGTCTCCTTGAAAACGTAACAGCGATAAAACAGTCAAGTACAAGCTCAAAAGCATAGTAAGTTTGTTAATTTGCACAATAGTATACAGACCAACAATGTTTGGAAAACATAACCTTGAGAAAGAATGGGAAATTAAAAATAGAAGAGAAGATGGAAAAATGCATACTCACCAGAAATAGCAGGGGTGAGAATTCCGTCTCCGATCACCATACAATTCCCAACAAGTACTAAAATAAGAAGGGCTTTCCTTCTAAATGCGTGAGCTTCTAGCCATCTCTTGGTTTTTGCAGCAAGTGAATGCTCACGAAATGTGCTTCGACTATATGTTGTGAGCTCCTCGTCAGTCCGGTGTTGGTTGGGAATTGTTTTGACTTTAGCATGTCGACAAAGTAAAGAATAAAGAGCAAGAGTTCCTCCTATGGAAGGAGATACAGATTAAATGCTTAGAGGTGTCATCAAGAAACTTCAGATATTTGTGAAGCTATTAGATATGAGGCAGAGTGCACATGGACATATGCTCTAGCATTGTTCAATTCCAGTAACTAGGAAGAAGATCATTAATCTTGTGCATCTAATAAGACACTAAAAAACTGGTAACTAAAAACAAGTTTACCTTGACCATTGTCATTTGCTTTACACACGATGAACACATATTTAAGCAGAGGTATCAGCGTAAGGGAGTAAATAATCAATGAAAGTGCACCAACAACATCCTCCGTATCTTCAATTCCACGAGGAAAAGTGTTATAGAACACATACAAGGGAGATGTTCCCAAGTCTCCATATACCACTCCCAGACTCTGGAATGCAAGCCTCAAGAGCAAAAATGCTGAGAATTTCTGTTTAAACAAAAGTTTATCAACAAACAGTAGACACTATCCTCAACAACAATGCAATTTACTAAAATAAAGTGTTAATATACAACGAAAGCAGCTGCCTAAGATCATATATTGTATAAAAAACTATAATGCATGATGTCAAGATAGTTGCACTTGATGCAGCGAACCCTAATCTCCTGAAACTACAAGTATTGCACTTAGCAGCCAGTCATTCATGTTAAGCATAAACTAGTCCTAGAAACAAAACAACATAATAATCCTAACGAGCCAGAACCAATCAATCAATTTCGTGATGTCAAGTCATGAACTGGTGGTGGTTTAGTTATCAGCCACCAAAACCAAACATGTTTGGACTGCAGCACATTGGAAGAAGCAGAGCCAAAACGGTATAAAAGAACAAAGATGGAAGCAACAAAAGGATGGCATCAATTCAAGATCCCCAAAAATCCAAAGAAAAGATGATAAAATAGCTTGCGCATTAGTATCCTCCCAATCCCTTTCAAAGAATTTCATGGTTAGTTTAAAGTAAGAGCAAAATATAGTGGCTTTTACCTTTTCCCTGTACATGTTTTTAATCCTTCCAGCTTCCTCATCCATAGGCTGATCAAGCTTCTGCTCCAAAACCCACATACTTCCCTTGGTAGTTTCATTGCCTCCATCAGATTCAGCTCCAGATTCCATCCTCTCCACTCTTGTTAAAAAAACGGATTTTCCTATGTAGTTTTCCCAACCCCCAAACTCCTCAGCAAAAATCAACTAAATAAGTGGATTTGCTTATCTAACCAGCTGGAAATTAAATTCCAGTGGTGGGGTCTTTTCAATAGTAGCCAAAAACCACATTAAAATCGAGAAAGCGAAGCATTTCACCACTTAAATGCCTCTCTGCAGGTCGGTCTGAATGAGATTGAGCTAGCAAATTGAAAATCCTGATTGTGAATTAAGGTAGGTAACAAGAGAGAAGGAAGTAGTTGGTAGCAGACCGCTTATTTTGAAGTGAGAGGCAAGCTTTCATGGGGCCGCAACTACAAATCAGGCAGAGCTTTCTCTCTCTATTGCCTGTCGTCTTCCCCTCTATCATTGAATCACGAGAGAGAAAGAAGGGAGGGAGAGAGAGTGTGTCTTCTTCAGTTTTCACATTATTTGATGAATGAATAAAATTATTTATTTGCCGTGAAAAAAAAAAAGAGTTATGTATAAAAAGTAGTAATCGTAGTTCATTAATAGTTAATTTTTGGCACGAATCAGTCAATAGTCACGTTATTAATGCTGTTGGATGTATAATTATAAACTACTAGTAGTACTTATAATATTGAGTAGTTTAATTAATTACTTTATCAACTTGTAAAGACAAATCTCAGCTTTGAGGCAGGCCAGAAAGTTCAGTTTTTCCACTTTACGTTATTATTATTATTGTAACACTAGCAAATCACAACTATCGACTAATTAAATCAGCCAACATAATAAATGTTGGAATCGCTTATTAATTAAGCGTGGTCAAAAGAATTTTGACCAAATAATTAAATGACGTGGAATTTAATTTAATGGAAATTAAATTAAATATTCTTAATCTACGTTTCGCGTAGATGAACGTAGTGTATTCGCTTTCTCAAAACCGATTCTTGGTGAGTGAGAAATAGTGAATT
>JAYJMF010000066.1:1984002-1997901 GCA_036873715.1 Salvia sclarea
GAAAGAAATAATAATATATTTAATTAATTAATTAATTAAAATAATATTATAATAATAAATAATTAAATATATAATTTCGAAAATAAAAAATAAAAAATAAATTGTTTTTATTTTTTTAATATTATTTTTATTAACGACGAATATTCTCTAGTGAAAAAGAGTCACGATAACCCAAGTTACCACGGAAATGAATTCGTCGTTATCCGTCGTTAAATGACTTTAATTACGGAAATATCGATTTTAGCGACGGAAAATTCCGTCGCTAATAGCGTGTTTTATTGTAGTGATGCAATATGTTAAAACCGTCACATTACATTTGAATAGCCAATCAAACACCATGAAACCAAAATCTAAAATATTCCATAGTTATAGAGCTTTCTGACAGTATACTGCTCATCAACATCCAATCACCATTGTGGCTAGAATGTTGCCTTAAAATATAAGTAAAATTAGTTGGTCATAGAAATATTAACGGGGCAAAGATCGTGTCATTTTTGTAATTTTTCAAAGGTTATGTGGCTTATGTCATAAATTAATTATACAGGAAAAAAGATTGGATCATAAGTGAATAATAACCCTAAAATTTATTCATTTGATATTAATAAGTTATAAGAAATCTGACCCCTTTTGCCATTTTGATTCGTCCATAAAATCTCTCTTTCATTTTTTAGTAAGTCGACCTACTATGTCCTTTTAATTTGTACCCACAATATTACTTTATCTACACTCAAATCGTTATTGGACTCTCTCATTTAACACTTTATCTACAAAACTAACCAATTTTATAATACAACTCAAGTGTGTCATCATCTCCATCCACAATGTACCCAACTAAAATATCAAAATCGGTGTCAATTCTAAAGGGGTCAAGATTTCATGGATGAATGGAGTATATAGCTTTATTTCTTTGAAGACATGCAAGCGATAAACCTCCTTCATGTGAGGAGAGGATTTTAGGTTCATTTTCCTTTCACCCCGTTCATCCAATTAAAAAAAAGTCTTCCATAACATGCATATCGATCTTATATCGGTATATTTTCAGTGGCAAAAGAATTTAAATTGTTGATAGGGTCTTCACAATTCTATCATAGATTGAATTTCACTTAGTGAACACGAGGAGCCACCCATGTTAACAATATTAATACGTTTTAAGTTATAGTTACTATAATTTTCAATTTCTTCACTACTTTTCTGCAATTTCAGTCCCTCCTCATCCTAACTTTCAACTATTCAGTCTTAGGGATGTCAACTTAGTAGTGGCTTTACATAAAATTCCAACAATTTTTACAAATTTTATTGTATAAAAAATCAAAATAATTTCGCCGGTAGAGACTTGAGCCCCTTTCAATCCTCTAACTGTATCCGCCTATGTATGTCACTCGCTATCAAACTTGCACTCTAAGATATTTCAAAGTTTCCATCCTTATTTTGACAAATAATAGATTAATCTTATATTATTTTTATTCATCTAAGCTAGTCTTAAATACTAGTAAACATTTCTTTAAAATTTATTAATTATAACTATAATTTCCTAATAACATTTGAATAATGAAGAGCGTGTCTCTTAGATAACATATTTTTCTTGTCCAATGAACTAAGGGCAATCTACATGGATGAGCTTCCCATGTTTATTATAGTACTCGTAGTTATGAATCTTAAAAACAAAATAAAAAAAGGTTGCATTTATTTGTGAATCTGTCACACGTGCGTCCTCAAAGTTAACACTAATCAAACACAAGAAAACAATTTAAATAAATACTTTTATTTTTTAAATTAAAGAAAAATGGTGAGTTGGCAGTGAAGCATATTGGGAAAGCAATCCAGTCAAAGCAATTGCAACAGGAATCCTGATAAGGCCGATTCATTCAAACCCCAAAACTGTCACGGTCAAACGCTTCGCTGTCACTTTAATATTTTTTTTACAAAATAGTTTAAAATAAAGTATTAGGTCTATTTCTTTTTTTTTTTTTACTCCGCGGGTTCCACCATTAATTAAATTTATTTTTAAAAGAAAATCTTTCCCTTTTCTTTTTCTTGTTTCCAGAGGAAAATACTGTATAGAGAATTGTTGAAAACTTTTACCCATCATATTGAAAGACTAGTTTAGCCTCGGGACAATATTAGAAGAAATTATGAGCTCGAACATATATTTAAGTAGAATACTAGAATATACTTCAATTCTATGAATAAACGCTTTTTAATCATGGGAAACATAACTCTTATTATTTTAAGAATCGAAAGGTAGGTCAGCAATAAATTTAGCATTTAAAAGATGAAATTTATGAATTTGTAATCATAATGGTTGAAATATCAAAATTTAAAATTCAAAAATATCATGAAATTCAAACCTAATTCCGTAGAATTGATTTCTTACTTTTGATTTGACAAAAAGTCATATTCGAACGCAAAAAAAAAGAGCATTGTCATTCAAAATTTTACACGAGAGGTTTAATGTGAACATGAATAAAGTTACATTGACTTAAATATAATTAATAAATAAAATTTTAAGAATCCAAATTTCAAAGTACCACTACTTATACAATTACTATACTTCATTAAAAAAATATATAAACAATCACAAAGTCACATTTTCTTTTTCTTTTTCTTGCACTTGTTATTATATGCTCAAATACAAAGCAATCACATAGAAGATGGTTCAGAGCTCGGAACCATCATAAAGTGTTGCAGACACATTATTCAAGCTTGTTCCCATATTCGTATTACTTTTGCTAAGCGTAAAGCTAATTGTAGCGCATAAACTAGCAATATTATCCTTATCTCATCTTTCCACGTATGTTTGGGATGAACCTCCGGCTGTTGTGGAGGGTCTTCTCGTTGCACCATGCATTTGCGAGCAATAAATGAGTATCACGATTTCTAAAAAAAAAAGGTTATTATATGCCGAAACATGCATATGTCCTGTTACAATTTACTAAGCCAATTAGACAATAATATCAAACTTTAATATATTGTATACATAAAATAATTTTAAAATAAGTTTTAAGCAACCTGGAAAACATATAGATGGTCGATGAATTCCTTTTCTTGATTTATCGTTTTTAATTTTTCTTCCATATAAGTATACATCACATTCTTATATTTGATTGCATAATTATAATTGTATAAAACATGATTTATTTTCTTGGCCTAGCACTAGGGTACATGCATAATGTGTGAACCAATAAAGGTTGCAATGAAGTATGGTTGTCATTTACCTAATACGAAGGTTATAAATGTCATTTGGTATAATAATTACTGCATGCAAATTCAATAGATTTACATGCCTCGCACGTGTGGCTAGCTGTTCCACTCGTGGATATCTGCCACCAGATATTTCTCCCTGATAAATTTTCTAACATCATAAATAAATTAACCATTACTTTTTTACAGGAAGAGAAATCGTGCATTATTGAATTTGGAAATTTCCTCACCTCTAATTTTTATTTGTAGGCGAGGTATTTAATTCTGATCACCTCGTTACAGCTATTCGGCTATGGGATCCCTTTTCCTTTTTTTCCTTTTCTTTTCTCTCCATTGATATTTGAAAATAAATCCTCCTTTTGTTAATTTATAGTATCTTAAATTACATTACATATTTACATGTTAACTAATTAAGATAACGATGAACTCTGTCTCTACATTTTCTCTTTTATGACATATTTATTTTTGGATAACATAAAAAATTCTAGCGTATTTTGAATAATTCAGTCTAGAAACAATCAGCGGAACATGAATTTATAGTCTTTTAATTACGAAATACACTCTACCTATGTATGATGTGTAGACATTTGGGGGTAATTTTTTCAAAATGCTTTGGCATTAATAAAGTTTCCAATGCTTTTGAAATATATGAACTTGAAAAAAAATGTTAATTCCGTCAACGTAGATTTAATGCATAGAATGAAAAAAGGACTTGATTCTTGAATGGCTACAGTAATGTAATTTAATCAAGAATCGTTATAATAATTGCTACTTTATGATGGAAAAATGCTTTTTATGTGGCTAATTAATTATGAACATGACGTGTCACAAGATGATTGGGCTGTGACGAAAAGCAGTCAAAACCACACGGGAGTACAGTCAAGGCAACACTGTCTCGGCGGTCAAGTGTCCTTTTGCACTCACTTTTCTATTTATTATTATTCACAAATCGAAAAAAAATAGTAATATTATATTTACATTTTGTGGGAATTTCCAGAAATCTTTATATTAAAATATACTGTTGAAATTCGCATTTTTGGCTGTTTCAAGGCGATATTTTTAATATCGATAAAAATGAATATTTATTCGATTCACTGTGAGCCAAAACAAGTGGGACTGCCCCAAAAAACAAAGGGGGGAAAAAAGGAAAAGGAAGTGAGGAGCCCTTTGGTAGAGATGCCCTTTCTCTCTCCTCTCATTTTCTCTTTCTATTGCCATCTGGGTTCCCTTTGAATCCTCTTTTCTTCAGGTTTTTTGATCTATTTTCCTCATTTCCTGCTGTTTTGCGGTTAAACTTTTTTGTGTTTTCTGGATCTCAGTCTGCTCTAGATTTTGTTGCTTATGCAGTTTTAAGTTTATCTCTCACCTTTTTTCTCTGAGGCTTGAATGGGAAGAAAGAGATAATTGATTTCTGGGGGGAGAGTCTTGAATATGAATGCTGTATGATGTGTTGTTGAGTGATGATGGTGATGAGTCTTTTGACCGGGGAAAGAGAAAATCCCAAAAAGTGAAAAAAAAAAGAGAAAGATAGTGTGAGAGAGAGAGAGAGGGAGGAAAACAAAAGATGCGCCCTTTGAAAGGTGCATTATTGCTTGTGAATGTCAATGAAAGTGAGATACTTTGAGGAATTTTTTTCCCAATTTTCTTGTTTATCCTTTTTCACACTCTTCATGTGTAGTAGTAGGTTTCTTTTATCTCTTACACTTGATGTAATGTGCTTTCTTGAAAGGCTCTGATTGTGGAGATCCCTTGCAATTTCATTTAGTAATTGGGCAAATTTCATTTGGTAGAAACTAGAATAGGGTTTTTGCCAAAATGCCTATGTTCCAGCCTTCTAGGAAGGATGGTGTTCTTGGCCTTGATGCTGGTGGTGCTGGGCGTATTCTTGATGTCGAATCCGCAGTGAAAGACGGGGTTTTAGGTGGCGGCGCTGTGGCGGTGTATGGTGGTGGTGGTGGTGGTGAGAAGTTGGATCTGAAAAAGATGATTGAAGAGCTCAATCTGTGTGAGGTTCCATCAGTTTTCATTTGCCCCATTTCCCTTGAGCCAATGCAAGATCCTGTCACACTCTGCACCGGCCAAACTTACGAAAGATCCAACATATTGAAATGGTTTAGTATGGGGCATTACACTTGCCCGACGACAATGCAGGAGCTGTGGGACGACACGGTCACCCCTAACACGACGTTGCATCACTTGACCTACACGTGGTTCTCGCAGAAGTATGTGCAGATGAAGAAGAGGTCAGAGGATGCTGAGGGCAGGGCTTCCGAGCTCCTCACCAATCTCAAGAGGGTTAAGGGCCAGGCTCGAATCCAAACCCTCAAGGAGCTGCATAGGGTCGTGGCGAATCACTCCACTGCTAGGAAGACTGTGGTGGATGAAGGAGGCGTGGCTCTCGTCTCATCCTTGCTTGGCCCCTTCACTTCCTACGCTGTGGGGTCGGAGGTCGTGGCGATTCTTGTGAACTTGAGCCTCAGTTCCGACGCGAAGACGAGCTTGATGCAGCCGGCAAAGGTGTCATCGGTTGTTGATATTTTGAACGAGGGCTCAATTGAGACAAAAATCAATTGTGTTAGGTTGATTGAGCTGCTGATGGAGGAGAAGGATTTCAGAACGGAGCTCGTTTCGAGCCATAGCTTGTTGGTCGCATTGATGAGGCTTGTGAGGAATAGGAAACACCCTAACGGCCATTTGCCGGGCCTCACCCTTCTCAAGTCGATTTCTACTCTAAAAGAGGTCCGGAGTTTGATTGTGAGCATCGGAGCTATACCTCAGTTGATAGAGTTGATACCAGCATTGAATCCAGAGTGTGTCGAGCTAGCCCTCTTCATATTGGAAGTACTCTCGGCCGTGCCACAAGGAAAGCTAGCGTTGAAGGATTGCTCAAACACGATACCCACCATGGTTAAACTACTCATGAGGATGACGGAATGCTGCACGGATTATGCACTCTCGATACTGTGCTCCGTCTGCAAACTGTCGCCTCAAGAATGCTCGTTAAAAGCTGTGGACGCCGGTCTTGCAGCGAAGCTCCTTCTTGTCATCCAGAGTGGCTGTAGTCCAGCCCTAAAGCAGCGTGCTGCTGAGCTTCTGAAGCTCTGCAGTCTCAACTATTCGGACACGATCTTCATCTCCAAGTGCAAACTGACCAGAACGATCCAATGATACGGGGGAGCTGCTGCCGCCTCGCGGTACAGCTGCTCCGGCCAAGATTTTCCGAGGAGGAGGAGAAGGAGGAGGCAGTGGCCAAGACGGTTACGAAATAATGTCATTTGTAAAGATACAAAAAATATGGCGCAGATATCTTGTAGCCACTGTTGTTCTTGAAAGTGGAGCTTGCGGCAGATTGCAATTGTAATTTCCTAGCCATTTGCTTTGCTCCATTAATCTTTGCAAGTTCTCTCTCATTCTTAGGGATTCAACAACCTCCCAAATTTTCCCCATTCAACTTTAGAAGTTTTTTTTCTTTTTTTCTTTTTGGGTATTATTACAGGTCTTAGAATGTAGCAAAGACATCATTTCCATGTGTACAATCAATCAATTAATCATTCACAATTTTTGACTTCATCAATTTGCCATTCCGTTTTTCCTCTAATTTGTCACATTTGCTGTTAATGTTTTTTGTCAATATTCTCTGTAATGTTTCAGATGGAGCCATATGAACCCTCACAAATTTTGTCAGAAAATCATCTTTATCAAATCTTTTGAGTATTTCGCAAAGCGAAAACATAACATGTGCAACAGACATTTACAATTGAAGAGGAGCAGATAAAATGAAGATAGTTCTGGTATAGAGCCGCTCTTCGCTGCAGAAAGCTCATCTGAGATGCAACTCAAGGGAACAATTTTTTGCGAAGTCTGGAAATGCTCAAGTCTGCGCCACCAAATCCATCCATCACAGCCACGGCAGATTCGAATTCAGCTCTTGATGTCGAACTTCAGGATCCGCCGCATGAAAAGACAAAGCGAAGATGAAACACAAGAACATCGATCAGCGTATCAATACTGATCCCAAGTTCAAGAATATCAGCTGATACCTATTATTCTGCTGTTTAATCTAATCAAAATAATTGGGCAGAGTGTATCTGAACATAATACGCAATGGTTTCTAATAGAAAAAGTGGCCTCAGATGGAATCTAGTATAAGATATCTTGATAGGAATGGGGCAACTGGAGGTAGGTGATAACAGTATCTCTGTTTACCGGCAGCCTCATTTTTGTTAGAATGTGGACTCGTCTCCAAAACCTTTCTTTGACCAATTTCATTTGCCTCCAAAAGTGAATAGATCATATACCAGAGTCTGAGATGAACTAATTTTACCTGCTCCTGAGAACTACACAGCGCATGCCTATTCGCTCGGCAGCAGCAACTCCAGGTTGGCTACCAGCTACAAGTACACAGTTCTCAATTGGCAATTCTACCATTTCTGCCCCTGCTCGCAGTGCAGCTACAATATTTTGAAAGCTGTATAAACCACAAACTCGAATTCAGAAAGTATAATTATTTCTGTTCCCTCTCTTTTTGACAAGCCAACATGCATATTATCAGGTCTTCATTTTTCAAAACAGGAATATGAGGGACATTTAAGTCAATCCAGAGAAGTCCGGTCTATAAAGATTTAGTAGCTAACATGTCTTGAAACTTGAGACGATGGAAAAAGGGTGCATTGTAAGAAATATTAGGCAGTGGTCTCTTGCTACTAAGTTCAGATATAGAAGTCACATATCAGGCATCTAGGATGTTTCACAATTGATTGTGAATGCAGTTCACACTAGTATTCCCTAAATTTACAAGAATATAAATATTCTAGTTCAGAGATATAGATAGAAGTTTAATAAAGTAGTGTCATCAAATGTGAGAAAACCTTTCACTTGAAGTAGTATTAAGTTCCACTTTCAGCTTCAGCATGGAAGCAACTTCCTCCGCGATTCTCTGTTTCTCAGCAGAAGCTGACTCCAAAAGGACAAAAATCTTACTCAGGTCACCTTAAAGCACGTACATGGGAAAAAAATATGTAAAGACAGCCTCATACCAGCTTTATTCACTGCCTTGGCTAACTGCTCATCCAAACCGGAAGATACACCTTTTCCAAATACAAGTTGGCCGTAAAAGCTTTGCTTGACCTCATCATCTCCAATAATCTTTATCCTAGATATTCTTTCAGTTCCAAGCTTTTCAACAATTGATCTAATAATCAATTATATATCGCATCAGTTACCGTGGTATGGCATGCAAAAACTGTCAAAATTATCAGATATTGACCCAGGAAGCGTGTGATAGTATTCATAGTTAGCTCGTAAACCATATATACAATTTTTTAACTGACAACTTTTATCTAAGAAGAATTTTGAAGTCCTCAACCACCTTCGTTGACATCTGATATCTTTCTAATTTCCCTCTAAATCTGGCTTATTGTGTCTTTAAGAAAACCGGAAGAGATTCGGAATGTAGTATACAGAATGTAACAATACTAACCTTGCAACCTTTTCCCCGCTTATACTATACGCTGTCAAGATAGCCACTGGCACACCTTCTTCACAAGCATTGTCGACGAACCTATAATGAAGGGGGTAAAACACCAAAAGCAAGAAACGTAAGAAGTATTTTCCTGAAGACAGAAGTTGTTGAAGTAACATTATAACAGCAAAATAATAAGCATGCCAAAACTCAAAACTTCCAGCTATTACAACAATGTTGTGAATCTCAAAATGCAATTATAAGTTATATTTATTGAAGCACAAGTTTGCTACTTTAATTGCTATAATTGAACTGATGTCATCATGACTCTTTTTTAAAATCCCAACAAGTATGGAAACATCCTTACAGCTATCGGTTCAGTCACATATTTCTGATGACAAAGTACAGGAAGACAAACAATGTGGACAATCACATAGCCATTGCCTGCTAGTGAAAGAAGACTACTCTAAACAGTTCCATAAAGTAACGCAAAACAAAAGGATTATGTTATCAAACCATACATAAAACTATGAGCATCTGTGTGTTTGTTAGTGGCATTAGAAGGCAACTATACCACATGATAAAATAAGAGAAAATATACGTTGTGTTTTTACAAGATCCAAATCATTATAGGAGATAGGTAACGCGTCTTCTTTTTAAAATTACTCTGAATGTATACATCAAATTCCAGGTAAATTCATGCTGGGCAGAATTCAGTACTCACTCTTCAGCACCAGGTCTCAATGAAAAAGCATTTGACGCGACAAGATCATCCAATGCCTTCTTCTGCAGACAGTTAACCAGTAATAATTGAGTTATTTCCAAAGGAATAAATTGTAGTTTTAAAATTTCAAAGTTGTTTCACATGCTACAAGAAAAAAATATAAAAAGTCTCAACATGAATATTAAAGGATTCATGAGAAGAAAAGGAACAAGACATCGTTCTAACAATGTAAGATGAAAAGATGAAAAATAAATAATGGAAAGCTGGTAATAAAGATCACGTACTTTTGTTCACCAGATATTTCACCATGTAACAAATACTTCTGGTATAAAATTCAGATACACATACAAAGGGTAAACAATCGACCAAGCAACCACTAAATTGATATAAGACTGGCATTGGAACTGTTTTAAGCAAATCTTAACCACATCACGGAACTATCAGTTTATGCACGACCAATCAGTTTCGTCGCCACCAGGCATGATATTTGGATAAGCGATCCTAGAGAAAAGGTTTAAAGAGCTGCTTAAATAATAACTTTATAAAATACCTTCTCACGAAAAACATTTTTCATAAAACTGCCTTTCTCACTTGTTGCAACTGATGTGGGCCAACCAATCTGCAACAACAACATTCCACATCCACTAAATTGAAGCTGTCATTATTAAGACTGACTAAAGGGAAAACATTCAAATTTGATGTTCTTAAGGATATAGAAACAGCTTACCCTGTTAAAAAATAATATTAACATCCTTTCCTCATCACCAACACTTCTCCTGTGCATTAAGAAACAGGCCAGTGTAAGTTGGTTATTGCAGGATATGTTGCACTTGCACAAGAGCCAAGTGTAAAAGGTTCAAGAACTCCATCTTCAACAAATAGACTGGTTTGGATTCTAGTGCCTACAAATGTAGAGCAATAACAGGCAATAGATATGATTGTAAGGAGACAACTTCAAGTTACAAGGTTATTCCGACTAGGAAAAGCTGGATCTCCAATTCACAATCCAGCAGAAACCTGTCTTTAGTTAGTGTCCTGGGGTTTTAATTCTTGTTTTTGACTTCTTTCCTATTTTGGCGACAATCCAACAACATGAAATAATACAAAGCAGAATAGTAAACCAGACCACAACTAACTGAAACAACAACATCAAATCATGCAAGGGATAGTGGATCAAGAGCCAACAAGAAACTAGAGAGGAGACAATGTTCACAAACACAAAGAATATAATGAGTACGGCTAATTCTGAGACTGAGAGAGGAGGGGGAGGAGGATAACTAGAAGCTTTGTACATAAGAAATTGATATCATCAAGGAACCTCGAACTTAAACACAACTTTTCTGAATAACTGATATACCACCAGACCTTAGAAGGTCTAAGTAAACTGGTTCACTCCAATTTGCACAGTCTAATCCCAGCTTTTTAAATGCTGAAATTTTTGAAAGTAGCCTTGTAAGCATTCATAAGAAAGAAAGTCAATCAAGGTCAACAAATAAAAAATATAAATCTAAGTAGGAAAACACAAATTTGGGGTAGTATGTACCACCTGCATTAAATGCCTCACGGTTGCATAATCGGTATACATCCATTAAGACCCTGATGAAAAGACAACTTATCAGCACAACCAAGGGCATACCATTTTATTATTTTAGAATGGAACTAACAGAATGATGCACTAATTGAAACATAAGTTAGTCATTGGTAGTCTCCCACTGGGAAGAGGTCAAATAACGTAAAATCATATCTAACATCGGCCTAATAGTCTAACATGGATAATACATGGACAACATTATTGCTCAAAGCCATCATCCTAGCAACGAAAGATAAACGAAATTAGGATATTAAAATAATTTAACACAAATCCCTGACTGGATGTACTGTCACATTCATATCGGGCTACAATGTAATTAAGTAACATAAGAATTACAATCATTGGACAGAGTCAATGAAAATGCTGATCGTGAACAATCATCCACTCTAATTCAAATGCAAGATTTCGTTTAAGCAGCATAAAATTGTTTTAATCAACACACAGAACCAGCTTTCCTTTAAAGTCAGGTCCTCAAATTCAATTGAAACGTACGAAATTACAGAATAGAGAACTTAAAATCACTTCAATACTACATGCAGAATAGACCAGCCAATGTATGAACATAAATTAAAGTAAAGCAAAATAGAAGCAATTTTCAGAGAATGCATCAAATTCTGGCTTGAAAGAATGGCAAAATGAAATGTACAAAGGCAAAAGCAAAATTAGAAAAATGGCATTAAATTACACACCCTTCGACTTCAATGAGAACCGCAAATTTCTGAGATTGGTCACTTTCAGCTGAATTCAGTGAGGAAGCATCACAAACAAACCGATCAAATCGCAGCTTCTTCTGGAATCTCCCGCAGAAACTACTACAACGGCAATTTCCTGGAGAAGAAAGTAGAGAGAGAGCACACGGACGCTTGCTGTTCATGTGGTAGTACACTTTAGCAGTACTGGCGGCGTATGTGGCGGAAGTGGAAGTGGACGCGGCGGCGGCGCCGCCGCGAAAGCGGAGTGTGTATAAAATCGGCGACAGAGCGGTTTCCATGTTTCTCAGTTTTGGGTGAAAGTGGAGCTCTCTGTTGCGGAGAAGAGAAATAAAGATTTTCTGAATTCTGAGCTCATGATTTCAACAGTATCACCTTTTAGGACCACACTTTTTCTTTATATCGAAAAGACCCCTAAAACTTTTGATATTTGCTGCAAAGTATCTATCCATTACTTACTTTTTTGTATCAATTGAACAATAATTCATTTCATTACGAAAAACAAACTTGTAAGTGATACCGGTTGCCTTGTTAGCTCGTAATAAAAAATAGATAAAATATTTATGAACTATGAGCTAGCTCGAAGATATATTGAAATTGTTAGAAGATTCTACTAAATACACATTCTGAACTTTAGATGTGAAAATATTTGTGGAAATGATTTAGCCGTAATAACCATAGAAGTTAGGTTTTGAACTATAAACATGGATAGTATTTTAGGTAGAAGTTATTGTTAGGTAGTGTTTATTTTGTATCAGGGGCGGTTTTGGGGTGGCGCGAGGTGCGCGACCGCACAGGGTCCCCGGTAAACGAGGTCCCCAAAAAATATTTAAGTCCAAATATATTATATATATATTTTTTTGTTTATATTAATATTCAAATTATTGGATAGTGCAGTTGGTATAGTCTATTATACTATTGATATGGACTTGAGTTTGAATCTTAGTGCTCTCAGAATTATTAACTTTTTACACTTTATTGCTATTTTTCAATTTTTTAATAATATGCTTACATTTAGCTCCAGTCGCTACTTTTTTCTTTTCTTTCGAATTTTAATTAGATCAGATTTGTATTATACATTTTTTTTGTAGTTTATTTGATTTTTAAGAATATTTAAGGGCCCAAATTTCCTTAAAAGAGGTTCCAAATAAAATTTGATGTTCTTATATTATTATATTTTTATTCTTTTATCTAGTTTTTATATTTTTAATCTTTTCACAACAACCAAATATTACACAAGCTCATTAAACAATGCTCAAATATATATATATTTTCATTTTTAATAAATATTTGACAATAATTAATAATTTATTATATTTAAAACCTTTATATATTTGTAACTTGTGAATAAAGGGCCTAACTTAAGTAATTTGCACAGGGCCCGGATTTTCTTTGCCACGACCCTGTTTCAATTGAATTGATCATAAACCGTGGGGATGAATTTGATGTGTTTGTGTTTATTTATGGGGAGGAATTTGATGTGTTTGTTGTTCCTTTATTTCTCATTTATTCTGGAACGGGGTTATATCAGTCATGACTTTAGGAATGAAAAAATTAATTTGAATTCTTTTCAAGCTATTCACTTTATCCAGAAGTCATAAGTTAAATTATTTGCTTTGCTCATGATTCTGAATTATTTTACGGAAATATTTAATGGAAGTCAAAGGAGAAGTGAAATAATTCAGATTTCGTGTGCTGATGGATCACTATTGTTGTTCAATGATTTTCATTGTTTGAATAACTTATTTGAGTTTTTACTGGACTTTTGGGGATTCATGTGTTGTTTTCAATTACTTTGTTGGACAAATTCTTGGAAGGATTTGTTAGGACTTAGGAGGCATTCTTATTAAGAATTCGCTGATTTGTTTGTTTCTCGTGAGGTATTAATATGTATGTATTGATAGCCTTATAAAAGAAGGTGGTCCAAAATTCATAATCACTGTAGTGGGTTGCAGTTGTTCATTCAAGTTTTTGTTTTTGGTATTTGTTAGGGTCTCCACAGCGACGCCCGCGGAGGTGCGGTCGCCTACCAGCACCCGCGGGCATCGCTATTTTTAGGCCGATGGCCCCCTTTGGGGGGTGGCGGGCGCGGGCGGTTGCGCGACCGCTGAGATGAGGCGGCGCCACCTACGGCCACGTCATCCGACCATTTGAAATATATATATATATATATATATATATATAGGGTGGGGATCTACTAGGATCCATCCTG
>JAYJMF010000066.1:2018826-2030980 GCA_036873715.1 Salvia sclarea
TATTAATAACATATTATATAATATTATTAATATTCTATATAATAAAATATATAATATTATTAATATTATATATATTTTGGATTTCGAATTTGTTCGGGTTACAATTAGCCCGATCCGATCGGAAAATCCGAAATATGTATAAAATTTGATCCGATCCAATCCGAAAATACGAAAAATTCGAACCAAATTTTTTATTTCGGTTTGGTTCGGTTCGGATATTCGGATTTTGGGTATTTTGCTCACCCCTAATATTGGGGAACGCCAACCACATAATGTAGATTTACTAATTATTAATTGTGACAATACCATATATGATAAATTGTTTAAGGTAAAAAATAATAATAAATCCTAATTAAATATCACAAAAGGAATCATAAATTGCAATTAGAAACAAACATTAAAATATCAATCCTAATCAGGATCGTGTTATTTTTAATTTTTTAGTTTTTGAATAGATTATACTCCCTCCGTCTCACTCAAAATGACACATTTTTTCTATTTTGGTTCGTCTCATAATTCCAATTGTCACATTCTTGAAAAGGTAAACAATTAACACACAAACAAGTGAAATCATGGTGGGACCATATATTAATTACTTTTACACTGTAAACAAACATTTTCTTAATCCACGTGCAAAAAGTGATGTACTATTTATTATGAGACAAATGGAGTAATAATTATCAAGGAAAATTATTTCTTAGGACAGTTCTTAGTAATAACTAAATACCTAATCCAACCATAAATCCTATCATATGCCCCCAACCTAGTTAATAATTAATTATTTATCAATTGAACAGTACTATATTTAATCATACACCCATATAAATAAAATATAAAAAACCTTATTTTAATTAAATCTTTATAAAACAAAACATGAGATAGACCGACCAAGTTTTTTCCTTCAATTTTACAAACCCCCCAAATTAATTTGTCTGGTCAAATGAAGAGAAACGTGCAAAAAATTTACAAGTTCGTTGACTAATAATATAACGCATGAAGCTAGTTATTAAAGAAAACAGAAAAGTATACGATTTCCCCATATAATGTACTTATACGATGAATGAACAAATTAAACTGTACACAGTACTTCACCAAATTATACACAACCTCATACCTCAAACCATGATTTTGTACATGGCAAATTGTGGCTTTAAATCATTTCCCACAATTTTTATAATTTATTATCTCTTACTTGATCACCAAAATGGCAAAATGTATGGCACATATACTATACTACTATACAATCATCCTCATCCTAATCACTTTTATACTTAAATTTTGCACTGTCAAATAAAATATAAAAAATCCTGAAATAATATAGTAAATTATTAGAGATACCGGTAAGATTAAGTTAGTATAATAATATTCACTCTTTTCCCCTCAATTCCATCCCTCTTGTCTTCTTTGTTGCGTATGGGGAAGAGCTCTTTTATATCCAAAGTCAGCGTCTCCTCTCTCTCTCTCTCTCTCTCTCTAAAAGAAAACCATTCCATCCTATCTTCCTCGGTTTTCTTCCAACTCTCTCTGAAACCTTCAGCCACAAGTGAGACAGAGATATACAGAGAGCATGATCAAGAAAGAGTGAAATGAGAAGGTAGCTCCTTAACTAAGCATGTGCAGCCACTTGTTGAAGATGATGGAGAATTATCAAGGCGATTTAGCTGACATAGTCCGCGCCACCACCGCCGTTGACGGCGCCGCCACCCCCGCCGCCCAGGCCGCCCTTCCCGACTGGCAATTTTCAAGAAATTCGATCAGCTACCCTCCCGATTATTTCGGCGATCCATTCACCTACATCAGAGATCCCCTCACGCCGAACATCGACGCTCCTCCGATTTCAGACCTCATCTACAGCCCCACCATCGTCAACGCCGACGCTGCTGCGAATAATAGCTGCGGCGGAGTGATCAATCCAGATGAGATTAAGAGACCCTCCAACATTTTCTCGAGGATGCTGCAGATCTCTCCGAATGCAAAACTGCAGCCCGCGGCGGCGGCGCAGGGGATGAAAAATCCTCCTATGTTAGTATCTAATAATGGGGGTTTGATTTCTCCCAGTAGCTCTGCGCTGCAGATCTCGTCCCCGCGAAATACGGGCATCAAAAGAAGGTGGGACTTTTTCTTCTTTTTATTACTACTATTTTCCTTCGCTAGCTTCTCCAAATCATTATTAATACTAATTCACACACACACACCTATACATATTAAAAATTAAAGTTAAATTAACCCATCTTCCATTAATGAATTTTAGGCAAATCACATGTCCTAATTAATGACCACGAAATAGGGTTTTGGTTGAATATTAGTTTAGATGTATTACAAATTAATCAGACTTCGCCTTTCATGCTACTATTATTTGCAGGAATTACTGTTTCTTGAAATCATATTCTCCACCATATTTGGCTTTTCCTTTTTTTTCCTCATAGATAAAGGTAGTGCAGAAACTACTACTACTGATCAACACAACAAAGCACTGAAATTTATTGCAACATATTCAGACATGATCAGAAGATATTCAACTAAATTTATGAGTTGGGGTCACTTTATGTCTGAACAAAAATTAAAGAAACTGAATATATGATTAAATAATATTTAGGAAAAGTCAGGCGAAGAAAGTAGTTTGTATTCCTGCGCCGGCGCCGGCAAACAGCAGGGCCACCGGAGAAGTTGTTCCATCAGATCTTTGGGCATGGCGGAAGTACGGACAGAAGCCCATCAAAGGTTCACCTTATCCTAGGTAATGTTTTTCTTTTTTCCGACACTCCAATTTCTCTATATTACAAAAGTAATTAATTACATCATCTAGTCGGATCACCTATTGCATGTATAATTACTCATTGTGCAAGATCTCCTATTGAGTTTACTGAATGATCGTCACGTGTCGAGGAAATCCAAAATTCTACTGATTTTTGCTCACAATAATTCATGAAAATGGTAAGATTTCCATGAGCAAATTGGTAGATCGATCGATAATGTCCTCGACATGCTACGATCATTTTTGTATACAATAGGAGACATTGGCATATAATGATGGAATACATATACTTGATTTCTCGTAGTGTACAATTACTCATTGTTTATTATGAAGAATTGAATAACTATACAAGATGTGCAAAATCTCTTATTTTGGTTTTATCAAGTAAAATTTATGAGAGTGTAGTTGAGATTGAGTTTGTACTCAATTAATTCTTGCCCATTAAATGTGTTTATTGAATGAATAAAGGGCAAGCGATCATTAAAAGCTTGCCAATACAATCATCTAATTTCAAATATGGAAGAGTCACGTGTCGGTCAGACAGTCCAATAGGTCTCACACAGATACCACTAAATTAAAGTCATTGATATTAAGCTTACAAAAAAACATATCCAAATATAAGCTTAATCACAATGTGACATATTAATATTAACCCGTCAGACAGTCTGCCACGAATTTGCAAGTTCAAATATTTATAGATAATATTTACATTTAGAAAATTGCTTTGCAGGGGCTACTACAGATGCAGTAGCTCGAAGGGGTGTTCGGCAAGAAAACAAGTGGAGCGGAGCCGAACCGACCCGAATATGCTAGTGATCACCTACACCTCGGAGCACAACCACCCATGGCCCACGCAGCGCAACGCCCTCGCCGGCTCCACCCGATCTCAGGCAGCCAAGAACAAGGATTCCGACCACTCAGATAAACCCAAACACGATCATCAAGACCATAAGGAAACCAGCTCCTCGCCAATCGAAGACAACAACTGCGGAGCTGTCAAAGAAGAGCTCGATCATCCATTCGACCCCGAATTCGACCAAGGTTTTCCGGCGACGTATAAGCCCACTTTGGCGGACTCGTCGTCCAATCACGAGCAAGATAGCTTCTTCGCCGATTTGGGCGAAATCGGAGAAGATCCCTTGAATTTGTTCGGACAAGGGTTTCCAGCACGTGATGATGCTAATAATCATAATGAATTGGATCCGTTTAGCTTCTACGACTGGGCAACCACCACCACCACCACCGCCGCCGCTGCCGCCGTCGCCACCACGGCTGAGGAGTCCGGCCGGAAATCTTGAAATGGGCCTCCAATAATATTTGTACAATGTAGACGTGTTTCGAGGTTTCTGGTTCGGTTCGGCCATGCATGGGAAACTATATACTCTTTTATTGATTTTTTTTTCTTAATTAAATTCCACGAGGAAAAAAGAAAAAGAAAAAGGGGAAATATCTAGCCACTCTCTATATTTTTTTAATTTTTGTGTTTTGAATAGATAGAGGGAAAAAAGGAGATTAAATGTTGGTTCATGGTTAATTAATGTATTTCTTTTTGGAATATTTTGGATGGGACAGAAAGGTGAGGAACAGAGGGTTTGAATAGTTGAGATAAGTACATTTTTCAGACATGAATGGAAAGCTCAATGAAGGGACTATGATGTGGGATGGGACTCCCACTGTAATAAATTATTCTTCATATATTTGTGATTTGTATATATTTCTTTATAATCTCTTTTCATTTTATTTTATTTTACGCAAGTTTTTGCTGTTATTGAGATGATATTTAATCATTTCAAATAGATGATTTGAAAGGATGGTGTTTGTCTGTGTGTGTGAGTCATGAGATAGGAATTTAGAGGAGCTTAGGTTTTATCTAATTTTATATGCTTGTATAATATGCTAAGACTGGAGAACGAATGGCGAAATTGAAATAATTAACTTTTCTTGCACATTGGCATGCACAATATGTGTATAACAGTATAAATAATTTGATTTTGCGCTTATATAGTTTTTTTAACTTATAGAGATTATTAAGAGAAATAAAAAAATATATACTACCCTTCTGGCCATGAGCTTAAGCTTATTTATACCAATTATAATTATCTTTCGCCACAGTCAAAGAGAATTATTTTATTTTAGAGGTTAAAATTGATGAAACTGATCATTGATCACTATCGTCAATTAATTAATACTCCATGTATTAATTCAGATATGAGAGTTCACATATAATCGAGATTAATAGTAAAACTTAATAATTAACAAATAGTGACGAATATATATATCAAATAATGAATTAACTAGTACGTAGTACATAAATAGCGCATGAATTATAAGCGATCATGTTACACCTACATATATTAATAGATGGTACGTACTTCATTAAAAAATCATAAGATATATTTTGCCCTCAATGTTTGTTATAATTATATATTGGATCAACAGGTCAACATATCTTTGACCATTCACTGTATCATGGTATAATTACAATCAATTACTTAACTTTAAGTCTAAATTCAATTCATGAAATCAAGTTTTAGACTTTTGCTAAAATGCACTTACCTTTTGCTGTAATTCTTTGAAGCACTTTAATTTTCCTGTGTCGTATTTTTGCAAATAGTGACTTGAAGATTCGTCAAATCCATCAACTCTGATGAAAGAATTTATAAATTGATCACAATTCATTTCACATTTATTTTATTAAAAAAAGAAGGTGCTTAACACGTTTAGTTAATATATAGAGTTGAAATTAGATCTCAAAACTAAAATTACATATACATTTTTCTGAGTTTTCTACTTGTAAAAAAGTTTATATATATGTAGAAATAATAAAGATAAAAACAAATATTGAAAGAAGTATTCTTTAGAAATGAGGTTAAAGTGAAAGATCATTGATTGGCTGAGAAGCAGTTGTAATTATGTGTGCATGTGTGTGTGTGTTGGGTTCTTTTTTCTTCTTTTAGTTGTGTGATGGGATTTCCTTGTGCGCATTTGAGTAGTTTTTATTGGAGAAACTGTTCGTGATGGGAAAGAAATTGCACATAAAGTTTTCCCATTTAACTAAATTTAAGGCTTTTGCGCCAAATTATTTACATCGATAGATGGACTATTTGTCAATTGCAATGATTTCATAACTTGTGTTACAACTCTCCCTCAATTTAGATTTACAAAACCCATTTTAACTTCAAAAACTTCCAGTTCAAACCTTCCAATTCAAACTTTAAATCACAACATGGCCGTATGCCCAATTTTTTAAACGGGGTTTCATTATTTAGATTTGGAGTTAAGGCAATATTCGCACAAACTATCCATATATAATTTGATTATTTACGAGGATTTATAAAGAGATTTGGTTGACTCTTGCCTCTTCTATAGGTCCACCCCTACGTACGTCGCAATAATACAAATACGTATATTTGTTACATTCGTGTAATCTGTTACATATATATGTAGTATTATGAAAATAATAATATATTTAATAGTTACAAAAGAAAACTACAAACATGATACTTTAACACTCACTTTGTTGATTGGTAATTTTTTTTTATTGAGACAGGTAATATTATTATAAGGAACATTATGAATAACTATGTAAAATATTTACTTGATCTATTCGATTACTCTGAACATAAAAACTTACACATATGAAATATTTCATTGAGTATATATAATACAAAAAGGTGGACTCCCATGAGAATGTGCATATAAATGCGGACAATCAGTGGCGGAGCCAGACTTTTAGTTTAGTGGGCCCAAAATATAATAAATACTCCAATCATTTAATGAAACTTAAGACATTTTTTTTGGATAATATTTAAGGAGAGTTGAAGAATAGTATAAAGTGGTAATATAAATATGTATAATATTATTTAAAATTTTGTGAGTAATAAAGGTGTCCTAAAAAAGAAACGACTCAAGCCGACGACACACACAAAAAAAAAAAACGCATCAAGTTTCATGGGACGAAAGGAATATATAAATTCATAAAGATAATTTTTGAATTAAATAATAATTTTAATAATATCACAATCATATTTAAAATAACACATTGACATTTCTAAACCAAGCTAAACACAATGATATAATTATAAACTCTTTATTTTTTATGTTATGAAATCATTGCATAATCGTTTCATTAATAACATTTATAAATTCATCATTTCAATGTAAGACACTAAGCAAAAAATTCAATAATTTATCTTCCACATGAATAGAACACTTTTGATAAACTTCATTTATCTAATAAACAATAAAATATTTTAAATTGTGTTCGAATTGTAATAAGAAGTAAATTAGAAAAAAGTTTATATTAATATAAATAGAGACTTACAAATTGTAATAAAAAGTCAAATTTATTTTGAATAAAATTAGTATACCAATTAATTTTTTATTTAATACTATATTTTAACTAATTTTCTAAAACTACTGAAATACCCCTAACATTTTGAAAAAATTTAGGGGGGCATGGCCCCTCGCCCCAGCGTGGCTCCGCCGTTGCAGACAATGATAATTTTCTTTAATTTAAATGATACTATTTTCTTCGTTATAAATTATGATAGTAATTTTCTTTATATAAATCACATTTTTCATCATGCAAATTTGAAAAGACCTTATACTTAGTTAAAGAAAATTGTACATACAAAGAAGTTAACCTACACCCTCCTATATTCACAAATCATATAAAAATGACCAAATCACATGAACTCTTTCAAAATAAATTCAATAATATATTTAAAATAAAAAAAAAACTAATGTAGTAATCTCCCTATAGATTTGCATGTCCAATCTGAGCTACATGCCAAATGTCCATCGAAGGGTTAAAATTTGGGACCTACCTACCTAATATCTAATTCCATCCATTTAATTTAAAATAAAATAATTATACACTAATTTTTAAAATAAAAATAATGAACTGATGACCCACCCCAGCTCTGTGTCCCTCTATACTTGATCTCGTGCTCGTAAAACATCTTTTCAAACATCAAAAGATTAGACTCCTAAATTATTAGCCACAATTATTTTTTCCCTGCTGTTTAAAGATTAGGTAGATTGATTCCGTTTCTATGTGATTATTTCAATACAACACGGGTATACATTATGACGCTGCAAAAAAAAAAATGTATATGTATTGGCTTTTAATAGTAGAGGGAATGGTCTTTTGTGAGACATCTTATTTAAAGACGTGTGTAGAGAATTACTAATGCAATTAATTATAAAATAAAATCATATTTAATTCTAAAATATGGGATCATACTAATTAAATTTTTTTAATTAAGTATGATTCCCAAACTTCTGACATGAGGACATCCTCACATTTATTTTTGTAATATTTAGACTAAATTAATGTTTAAGGTTAACGATTTCATATTTGAGTCCATCATCAGATCTTTAATTTTTTTTGTTTCTTAAAAGGTTTTGTTGGTTGACCAAAAAAGTGTAATATTTTATTTTATTACATTATAACGCTGCAAAATAAAAACAAAAATATTGGTTGCTTGAGTGATTAACCGATGCTTAGAATATATACTTTTTTTGGAAATATTGGAGAAACAGAGCAGTAATTAGCCGCATATTTTATCTTCAATCAAAATTAAATTTCTCCTGATGAATTTTCCAGTTTTGAGATTGTCTTAGTCAAATTAAAGTAAGAAAAAGTTTTGACTTTTGAACTCATTTGTTCCGAGAAGAAAATTATTTTATTCTTTATAATGTAAGTTTACTCATATAAAAAGAAATCATCTAACTCCTTCACAGAGTCAATTTTTTTTTTTCATTATAAAAAAATATTCGCGGTCAGTTTCATACCGTCGGGTTAGCATCAAATTGAGTTTATTAGTTTATACAAATAATCAGTCCAATAATAATCTACTTTTTGACGAGAGAGATTATACAGTAAACCGTCATTCGAGCGTTGTTATTAAGCAATAATGACGATTAGTACTATTTTATAGTTAAATAATGTCAACTAGATCTCACTTGCATTAAAGTATGTACTGTATCTCAAATGTAAAGAAGTACTAAAATAAATAATTTTTCTGGGGGGCTTCATTTTTCTCAATTTGTCTTCATAATTATGTTGTTGGTGACTAGCTACAGTCATTTACCAATTACCAGTCTGTCTCGAATTAAAAAATAAATAGGTTAAATTCGGATTTCAATATTTTATAGATATTTGGAAACATCCATGTGGCCTCGTGGATTCGGAATCTGAGATGGGCTCTTTATTTGATTTTTCTTTCCCACAGTAGATTAGAATTTATAATAAAGATTTGATACCTAAAATTTGAACGCGAATCAAATTATCAATAATAAATTTGTTAGATTATTCTTTGACAAAAAAAATAAATTAAAAAAATTCCAACTAAATTTGGTAAACTTGCTACGGCTGTTCCATTTATAATGGCCCAAGATCAAAATAACGAAACCTAGAACTATAATGGGTACTTTTAGTGAAGCCTTGAGTTTAAGGGTTAAAATGAAACAAATAGGGCTAGACACAAATGAGGTCATATCACTTTATTAATTCCTTCATAAAATGTTTCTTATTTGTTGTACTCGAAATTGTGGCGCCAAGCTCAATTAATAGATGAAGGAGTAAGATATTGCGGATAATTTAAAATGAATTGTGATTTGCTTATCTTTGTCTAGACTTTCATTTCACAATGGCCTAATTCTAACACTCTCTCCGTCCCTCAATTGTTGGTGCATAACCCTTTTTGGGATGTCCCATTATCTTGGTGCATTTCCTTTTCTGGATATTTTTACCACACACAACTTTAAATATAATGTATTCTTCTCACTACTTTATACAACTTACACTACTTTTTCAACTATTCTTAATTCCCGTGTCGAAAAGAAGTGCACTAATAATTGAGGGACGGAGGGAGTAGTTCAAGCAATAATTCAAGATTCAAGTTCTTCATAGTTCTCATTCATATATTTGAGTAATAGTTTGGAGATTTCTGTCAGATAATTAAATATACATTCTTGATCTAGAATTTATCTTATCATAATTTTATAATTTTCTAACACGGAATGTAGTATAGATTGTAGTTCAGTTATAGACTATCCCATGCATGGTTGGTTTAGATATACTACTATTCTTTATTTTGACAGCTCTACTAATAATAGGATTTTTGGTGGTTAAATTCAAACCTTGGCAGTAAATTTGCGATTATCAATTATTCCCTCTGATATGTTATATTTATTCATATTCCTTTTTATATCCGTCCTAACTCGTTCAATTCTAAAAAAAATACAGCTCGATCACATTCCTTTGAAAAAATATTTTTTTTAATAGGTTTCACCATTTTAAAAATAAAACACCACTCTCTTCGTTTACTATTTTGCTATAACATAAAGAAGCTCCAAGTGGTGTGTGTTTCTTTTCAAGAGCATCACGGCTTTCAAGATTCTGCGAGGTTTCTTTCCAAGTTCAAATATAATTACAATTAATTAATAATGTTTTTATTAGAAGCTTTCGTTTCCTTGAAAGACAACATCCTTAAAATTTACAATTAACAGTAAAGTCAAACAGCTATTATTCTTTACTTACTTTAAAAGTCTTATAGTTGTGAGATTAACACCAAAGTAAAGCCTTTTACTTTCGAAAGATTTGATAGGCCGAAATGAAATATGGTAGGATCGATCTTCTTGACCTTATATGATAGTAAGCATCAAAAGGGCGAAATTGGGAATCTTGGAATGATGATGATGATATGGAAAAATTGATTAAAAAGAAAATAAATGAGACTTTGTTTTAGATTCATTTCATTTGATTTGAGTTGATGATAATGTAAAGTAGTTTCAAATCAAATTTCTCGTCAGTGTTGAGACATCACATCAAGATAAGGTTCATCAATTCCATCGCATCCAGGGTTCAAAATGCTTACATGCCTAATTAATTTCGTTTCTTCCTTAGCTAACAACACCACAATTAGTCATAGAAAAGAATGTTGTGGGTGGTGGCCGCTGGGTGGGTGGGTGGGGCTGGTGAATAAAAGAATATATAAGTGTTTTACTTTGAAAAAAAGTCTTATTCTGAATATACAAGGTTTAATTTCATCACAAATTTTTTAAAATGATTTTTTTTAAAGCAGAAAAAAGCATTTTATTGAAGCAAAGCTGCAAAGGGCATGAGGAATGCCACGCAAATCATAAGAGTTTTTAGTAAAAAGGACTATACATTTTTTTTGTTTTTTCATTTTCTTTATCATATATATTTTGTGAAGGCGGAGGACACTTGTTTGTGAACCGATAATTAAAGTACTTCTTTTCGGATGAAACTATCACACATCTATTTTCAGCTACCACTATCTTTTTAATTATATTATAAACTATAACGAAAATTACGCAAATCTACTTCCAAAGAAGTAAATCATCACTTGAAAGCTGAGTAAAACTGTCGAAAAATTGATATAGCTTGTGGAAATAATATGTGAGTAGAAATGAAATTAATTATTTTACGTGTTAAGCCAAACCAAAAATATTCGACGATCCTACTTTACTTTCATGTATGAGAAAATTTGTTAAGGGTATTTGCTGGCTAGTGTGTGTGTGTGTTTATAGTTTAAGATATTAATTATTAGGGAAAGTCAATAATTTAGAATAAAAATGAAAAATATTGGTATTACATAGAATATATTTAACTATATAGCCTTTCTTTTATATATCTGCGCGCAATAATTTGTATTATGGATTGTCCATCGTATCTTGACTTAGACAATGTTAGTAGAATTCAAACATAAATTTTTAAGCAATAAAATTTACTAACTAGACCACGCGCTGTAGAAGGGTAGCAGGAATTTGATCGTTACTATATGAATTATATATCAACCAATGAAGATTAATTTAATATATTTCTTTGAAAAGTTGGGAGGGGCTACATTTTTCCCCATCCACATAACATGAGATAAACCCTTTGTCTTTCTTTGCATGGAGAAAAGTCAATAGAAACTGTCTATTAGCTAATTAATAAATTTATTTTTTAGTTAATTAACATTAAAAAATTGATATATTTCTTTTTGTGGTGTAATATGTCATTGTGCGGTACAGTTTCTTGAATTACAGTTCTGATCTTATCTCATAATTATGAACTTTAAAAATTAAGTGTATATTAATAATGATTGATGTCGGTAAATATGTGTTGTGGCTAGAAATGACAATGGGTCGGGTACCCACATATTAAGCATTTCCCAAACCCAAACCCATCCAAACCCGACCCAAACCCGTCACGGGTATTAACTTTATGATCCAAACCCGACCCGCTCCCATTGGGTAATACCCGCTAATTACCCATCCAAACCCGTTTAGATTTATAAAATAATTGAATATGAACTACCATGATATTTGATACACAGTGATCAATTCATGAAAATTATAACACTAAGAAATAAACATGATAAT
>JAYJMF010000066.1:2031080-2043959 GCA_036873715.1 Salvia sclarea
TGCGTGTTGGCTGTTGCAGCAGACGGCTCAAGCAAAAACAGAGGAAGAAGAATTAAAAAAGCTCAGGATTTTAATGTGTTTTTATAGATAAAAAATATAATAAAAAATATTATTTATAAAATAGCAAAGCCTAAACCTATTAGGATTAATATCGGCCAGAAAACATGGGTCCAAAAATTTCGGCTTGGGGGCTACCGCCCCCGAACCCCCGTTCAATTCAGCCCCCCTATTGACAATTCCTGGCTCCGCCCCTGTCACGAAGTATTCAGTTTCATAAGATAAATATATAGATCGTTACGATAACTAGAAAATAACCGGAGCGATGCTCGGTTTATAATTCTTTTAAAATATTGTCTTAAATATACAATGCACGCTTAAATTATTTAGTGTTCAATTATGTTTGAATTCGGATCTTAAACCGAAACTTTGACACAATACAAAACATATCTCAACTCCAATTATTCACCAAAGCTGAAACGCAAACAATGGCTGCCCTTGAGATAAATGCCCAATAATATATCCTCCAACAAAATGCTACAAACAAAAACCTTAAATTCAACATATGTTTCAACAACAAGAATGCAACAAACATTCCATAAGAAGAAAGGACAATCTAAATAAGGAATAAACCTTTATGAAAACTCAATAGACTTCAACATGCCATTGCTTGTTCTTCTTGAGCTGTGAGAGCTTCTCCTCCCAGCTCTCGCCCCGCTGCTCCGCCACCTTCTTCAACGTCTCCTGTATCCCCGGCATCATCCCCTTCAGCCCGCAGAAGTAGATGTGCGCCCCGTTATCCAAGAGCTTGAACACCTCGTCGCTGTACTCCTCGATTTTGTCCTGGACGTACATCTTCCCTCCGTTTCTGTTCTTCTGCTCTCTGCTGAGGGCACGGTCAAACCTGAAGTTGTCGGGGTATTCCTTGAGATACTTGGAGAACTCGTCGTCGTAGAGAAGGCTGTCAGTGTTGGCCACTCCAAGGAAGAGCCAAGCTAGCCCTCCGAACTTGAATGTCGGGACATTCTCCATGAACATGCGTCGGAGGTAGCCCCTGTATGGCGCCACACCGGTGCCGGTGGCGATCATGATGTGGGTCGCGTTTGGGTCGTCTTCAGGAAGAAGCATGATCTTCCCGGAAGGACCTGAAAAACCAATCCCAAATTTTGGTTATTGTTGTTCGATCCAATCTTTGAAATGTTCCAATTCAGACTCCAAGTGGAAAGATTGGGTCAAATTTTAGCAACCATCTCAAACTAAATGCAAGTGCTGCCGATTCACAAATATGGATTAACTCGATAACCCAACGAACCAAATCAAATAATATAAACCTCAACAAAGGTAAAGATGAAACATGTTTCCAGAATGTGTATATGTATGTTAAATGTGGCACTACTGCGTGAAATTTGATGCTTGTGAAGGATCATATCACTTGAGCCCATTGAGATCTTACCCGTTATTTGAACCTTATCGCCTGGCTTTGAATCACACAAAAAGTTGCTGCACACTCCATTCTTCGAGGGATCTTCTTTTCCAGTCTCGGGATCATAATAGACAGCCCGTCGAACACATAAACTGGCCGTCTTGCCATCAAAGGAGTCACCATATCTCGTAGATGCTATGGAATACAATCGCACATTGTGAGGGTTGCCGGGCTTTTTCGGATTCTCACCCTGAACAGTACGAGAAACAAGAAAAACCAAATCAGAAACAAAAAGCAAAGATTTCATAGCTCTCCATGAGAGTCAAGAAACAACACGAACTGCTTAAAAGGTACGGATAAAAACATACAGGGGGAATGATTCCGTAACTTTGTCCTTCCCAGTAGGGAACCTTGCCACCATGGTCGATGACAATGTGGCACGTCTCTCCGGGAGCGTTCTGACCAACAAGCCTTTCAACGGAGACGATGGTTCCGGTGTAGGGTTCTTTGTTCTTGAACAAATGTAGAGGCGGCTCTTTGGCATCTTCCAGGCTCAGAGGCGAAACTGCCACCTTAGGTTTGCTGGCTTGTTGCACCGACATGCAAACCACAGGTCGAGCCCTGGATTGTGAGCTCGCCACTCTGAAGTCAAAGGATAGAGTAGAGCTCCATGATTTTTCATGGAAGGATACACGGTTGCTCTGCAATGCGACAAGATTCAATCACAGCGGAGAATTAGTATTCAAAAACTAATATAATCAATCAAAATTGTGAATATCACTAAGATAAATGAGATGATACACAAAATCACTCTGATTAATGAGCATCAAATGTGAGATCTCAAAACTACGCATGTTTAAGTACAACCTACTGGCATCTAGATAGATCCATATCGAATTTGGGTAAAACAAGGTCGTTTCAGAGCCAAACAAAAGACACAAGAGTTTACACAACCAGCTTAATTCAACTTAAAAAATAAAAAAAAGGAAATTTCGAAAAGAAACATGAATGATACAAAATTCTTGATTGATATAAAACATGATTAAACCGTCAATAAACTCATAATTAGCCTAGGCAAAGACACGGAATAAGTAGATTATCGAAATGAAGATGATCAAAGACCCAGGCATTTGCAATCAAGTCGAGAATGCAGCAGCAAGAATTTTACAAAGATGGTTAAAAAAAGTAATAATAACCTTGAAGACGGATTTACGGAGAGAAACATCGTTATTGACGGAGACGGCAACTGGGACCTGCAAAAAGGGCAAGATTTTTCCAGAATTCAAAACGAGTCAACATAAAAATAAAATCCGAGATCAAAAACATACCTGAGAGAGAGCAGAATGAGCCATGATCGGATCAAAGAAGAGGTTCAACGTCAGAAGAAACGACGAAGCTTACAAATATATAAATAGGACCAGTGAAGCCCTATAGATTACAAAAGAGGGAAAGAAGAATTAATGAAACGAAGGGGGCGGAGAGTTGAAATATAAAGACGATCTTAAATGATGATTAATTAATAAATTAATCAAGGATGGCTGCTGACGGCTGAGGGTGGGCGTGAGCTTTTGGGCTGCGTTAAAGGACAATATTCTTGGCTCATGGAGTCTACACAAACTAAACTACAGTGAAAGTGTAAGTATTCTCTCTCTCGGCCTCGGGCGGTTTGGTCCAAACCGACCCGAATATTCCGTTCAAACCGGCTTTTTTCTTACAATTAAAAAAGAAGAAGTAGGGTGGAGCTGAATCAATGCGGGTTTTGGTTTGGCGGCGGCGGACAACGGCTTGTGGATCTGAGCAGGGAGGCGTAGAGGAGGTTAGGGTGTTGTCAGTTGTGTTTCTGTTTGATTCAGCGGCGGTTGTGGGGATCTGATTAGCAGATTTGGTTAGGGTGTTCTTAAAAAATTTAAGAATTATAAATGAATTAATACCCGAACCGGTTAACTTTGGACCCGTACCCGCATCTCTAATAAACCGAACCAAACTGCTAATTTCGGTCCGGTTCGATCACTACTAGTATTTTTTGTTCAAAATCATTTATACGGAAATATCTCTTTTTTGTTAATTAATGGAAATCTAATAGCCAATTTGGAAAGATATATACACTATACTGAAATGAAAAATTAAAATATAGTGATAGCTTGGAATTTATTTCTGGGGTCATAATTTTAAACTTTTTGTTGAGTTGACTAACCTTGTAACATATAGTCTTATACTGAAATTCTTCTATAGCATATACTTTTCCAGGTTCCGGCTTGAGAAGGACTCCATATTTTATTAAGAATTTATCTTGACGAATGTAATGGGATATTTAGATTTTGTTTAAGTTTTATTATTTTATTGAACCTTTGTACTTTTATTGGATGGGATGAAGTTCCAAGTCCCTATATATTTTACTTATGTTTTCTTTTGATCGCATATTTTTATTTACGTTAAAAATAAGTTTTTATATTATAAATGACGGGTAAATATTACTTTAAACCCTAAATTATACATTTTATCAAAATTATTTTAAATTAAAAACTTCAAACTAGCAGTTCTTTTTAAAAATAATGATTGGCGTTGTGAATGAGCAATTTAGTCGAAAATAATGATTTTTTTTAAGTTTTCTCGCGAACAGATTTGTTTAAGTTGAATGTACAGTGTACTAGTGTAGCGGAACGTCTAACGCGTTCAGTACTTAACAATAATGATTTGTTTAAGTTGAATGTAAATGTGTATTTATATAACTTTTTAATTGGCCTTTTTATTTAACAATATATAAAAAAAACCAAGAAATTATTTTTTGCATATAAACATAACTGATATTAATTACACTGATTATATTGCAAATTAACCCATCCCACTTGTGCATAAATAGCAAGATCAATCCAATTTATATATGAAACTACTTCCATTTGTGCATAAATAATGACCTGTATTTAATCAAGAAAAATTCTAGAGGAAGCTAAATTTTATTCAAATTCAATAATACAAACGACAGCAGAAAAATCAGATGCAGATACAAACGCTCATAGATTCAAATATTTGCAAGAAGTCATACCATATGCATTTCTTATATCAAGATTTCCTGCTTAACCTCAGCAACAACACTCAGTGAAACATCAGCAGAGAAAATGAGACAGCACCAAGCGTATGATCGTCGTCTTTGGCATCAAAACGACGTTCAGACAAGAATTGCAAGGCCCTCCTTTTTGGGAGCCACGGCCGCCTTGTTTCCAGGGAAGGCGCTGCGTGAAATGTCCACGAGAGCTTTAAAGCTATATGGCTCGTGCATAGATATCTCGGAGAGAACTTTCCTGTTCAGCTGAATGTTCTCCTTCATAAGTCCGTGCATGAAGTTTCCGTAGTTCACCTGTAACGAAAATGGAAGCATAAATTGTGTGCGGACTCAAATTTGCAGCACCCAAGCTTCCATTTAGAATGATTCAAATGAATCCTAACTTCTCAACGAAAAGAATTAGGCATGTATTAATGTCAAAGATGTTGAAACTTGAAAGACTGATTAAGAGTTAAGACGCGTTAAAATTCATTTCAATTATTCAAATGCCCGTAAAAAGCAAGGAGTCTAACTATATTAGCCTTCTTTCTTTCTCAAACTCAATAGTCCTTCCCCATTTTATGAATTACTTTTTTACACTCATAATTAAAAGTTTTTCGTTTATGTGAATGCCAATCCTAATGCATCACGGTATCCATTTCTCCTAGCTAGCACTGTAAGCATTACCATCCACAAATTGGAATAAACTCCAATTTTACTTCGGCCTTTCTTCTCAAATTACATAGCCTACTTCTCCGCCTTTTGAATAGCAAATCCACACTCATAATGGTTCTAGTTCTAAAGTTGATGTTTATGTCGATGTGGATCCAAATTTCCAAATACATGGCAATATAAATATTCTCTTAGCATTGTAAAGTATCAACATCCAAAGAGGCTCCAACTGTTTTAGCTTTTTTCATCAAACATCCAAATTTCCATATTTTGAATTGCTTCCCTACACTCACAAAGATCCTCGTTTTTTAATTGATGTTTATGTGAATGTTGATCCAAATACATGGCAATATCCATTCTCCTAGCATTCTATCAGATCCACAAAATGAAACTCATCAGGAGTCGAATTCAAAATAGCAACAGTATTACTAGTAAATCAAAAACACATAATCTACACTTAGCTTTCTTCTAACCTATTCATTCCCCACATTTTAATTTTCCTCAAATCATTTAAAATCAATCCAAAAATGACAGCCATGGAAATGAAACCTCTGAAAATCCAACATTGAATAACAAAAACTCGCAAACAAATCCATTATTCACAACAGCACCACAAAATTCAAATCACACAACGCACCCACATTTTGTTCTAAAAATATCGGAGGAGAAAATGGCAGCAAAATCATAAGCTTAGTGAGAGAAGAGAGAGAGAGGGATAAACGAACCCCGTGCTGTCGGGTGCCGGCGTTAATTCGCTGGATCCAGAGAGCGCGCATGTCACGCTTCTTGTTGCGTCGATCTCTGTAAGAGTACTGCAGCGCCTTCTCCACTCTCTCCCGCGCAATCCGTATGCAATTCTTGGCCCTTCCCCTAAACCCCTTCGCCAACTTGAATACCTCCTTCTTGTTCATCTTGACAATGGATTTTCCTTCTCTCTCTTTCGAATTGCAGAATTGTTTTCGTTAGGGTTTTTCTTTTGATTTGGAAAGGGTTTAGGCAGGGCAGGCTGTTGTAAGTAGTTATTGTACATTGGCATCTGAGGTTTTGAGATATTTCGCTTTTTGGTCCCTGCTATTTCTTGACCATAATTTCTTTGTTTTTACTTTTTTACTACTATAATTCGGATACAAATAAACTTTTTTACGTTAGTCTTGACTCTTGCTGCATAGGGATGTAATCGAACCGAGCTCTTGGTTCATTTATAATCGAGTCGAGCTCCGAACTTTGTTCACCGAATACTTCGAGCTTAATCGAGCACAATAAACTTTTTAAATTTGAATTTTTATTTAAAATATTAATTATTTTCTTATCAAACTAAATGTTTTTATTCCCAATAATACAATACATTAATTATTTTCCATAACAAAGCTAATTAGGGACATAAATATAATTATTAATAATTATAGTATATAATATAAGTTGAATCTACAAATAATTTCATATTTTTAATCTAAATCACTTAAACGAGCATGTTCACGAGCTAACGAGCCGAATACTGCCATGCTCGAGCTTGGTTCTTTTAATTGACGAGCTTCATTAAACGAGTTCGAACGAACTTTTATCGAGTCGAGTTCCGAATAGCTCACGAGCTGCTTGGTTCAACAGCCCTACTCTTGCACATTACAAAGAAGAGCAACACCGTTGAGCCAGAGCTACAATATCATCGACCTTATCGTAGCTTTAATTATAAACGTTCAATAATCTAAGTAACGATATATAGTGAAGTGCAAAGGGAACATACATAACATGGGAATTAAGGTAGCGTAATTGCGTAAAACATACCTAAACTAGAGAATTCCTATGAACTTATACAGGGATCATTGGAAACAATTTTGTAGTAGCACCACTTGCGAATTTAGAAAAGAAAAATCTTTTTAGAATTTCATTACTACTATTAGATATGACAATTAAATCCTACCGAGTTCCATACTTCCATTCTGGCCGAGTTATGCAATTTTAGCCTAATGTTCTCATGTTAGTCTAATAAAATACAATACATTACGGGCGGTGAGTATTTGGTTTGTTTGATTAACTTTGATTAATAAAATAATCAAGCATAATCATATATTTGATTTTCATGATTGGGAGCAATTAGCTTCTTCAACTCACATGTGATAATTAATTTGCTTAATTATAAATCAACTCAATTTAGGTTGTTATTATTCAAACTAAACTTACAAAACCAAACACAAAGAAAATTGATTGAAAGGATCATCTTAGTATTATTATGCAATATTTTAATCATAATCACATAATTTGTCACACACTAATGACACCACAATCAAGAACCGAGAGCAAGATGTCAAAGCAACTGGCCTCCTATCCTATCACATAAACAATTCAAATAATCAACTGTAAGGTTTGAGTATAAATAAAAAAACATAACCCTAGACTCGTTCATTGCTTCTCCTGACCATTTTCTTTGATCTACGAAAAACATTGACTTACTAGATACATTCCTTTGAATCAATCACAATAATTTTTCTCCTAAAATAAATCCTGCAAAATTATTTTGTAGCAATACATAAACATATAAAAATAGAAAATGGAGATTCCATGGCACATAAAGTTCTCCTATATACAAGAAAATCACACAGCAACAAGTAAACCACATACAGATTGTTAGCAGAATTATACAGTCATCATTTCTTAATTACAAGCTGTTTTTAGCAGAAGGAGGCCATGACAATCTTCTGTTAGAGGTTCCATCTACGTAATTCAAGTCGCTGGCCTCACTGCTTATGTCGTCCCCTTCCTGCTGTTCGCTGCTTGGCCTTCTCAGGCTTCCAACAGCTAAATCATCGACACTGGATTCATTTCTCCACGGTGGAGGTGTCACACAATCGGATTCTCCCATCGCTCTCTGGGAAGAATGACCGACTCTCAGGGTCTGAAGTTTGGCAAAGGACTCCCTCATTGCAGTCATTGCTTCAAAGAATCGAGTGCAAGATGCCAAAGCAACAGGAATTGGACGGAGCATTTCCTAAGCGACAGATTAAGACAATGTCAAGAATGTGAAATATGTGGTAATGAAAGTGGTTCGTCACTTCCATGAAGTTCAGAATCTAGCATATAATGCTTAGAGAGATTAACAATGTGAACAATGTGGTAATAAAAGTGGTTTGTAAGTTCCATGATGTTCAGAATCTGGCATATAATGCTCAGACGAAAAATGGTAGAGAAATTAACACTGTTTAAACTTTAAAGCCATATGAACACAACTGCAAGTTGTAGTGTATAAGAGACATCAGTTTTGGACTTTTTCTATCTATTTTAATACAGTTTTGTGCCATCCGCTTCAAAGAGTTACTCCAGCATTAAGTGTGAGAAACTAACATAGCAAAATAGAAGTTACAGAAAAGGATTTCCTTCTAATGTTTCCATTTCTATACTTTCAATTGTTTTATGAGTATAAAATTAGCACGACACCATCACAGTAACTAATCCATGCAGTTTTAACTTTGTCCTTCTCAGTTGAGGATTTCTGGAGGCAGAACAATAATTCTAGCTAGTCGTGTCATGTTATTATAAGGTACTAATTCACAAGCACGGTTCTACTTATTTTTCTGAGTAAATGACTCTTATGGAGTTATGGTTAGTTTTTCTTTTACTGCTGTCATCATAAATCTGAATGAAGAAATATATAAGAGTGCAATATATTTACTTAAAACATGCATAGACAGACAAGTAAGCAATGCAGATTAAGGTATTTGTGACTTTGAAACTTAGAAAAGAACTGAGATGTGCAATTTTTTTAACTCACCCCCCATACTGTAGGTGGTTCTTTAAAATTTTGGCTCCACTGAAAATCAGCAACAGACGCTGTTAAGGCCCCATAGTCACTTGCTGCCTTCATTAGCAACTCTGAAAATTGTTTCTGTGTAAACCAAAGGCACCAAAACAAGTATTAGAGATCTCACTCATCTTGGTGATCCTCAAAGGAAATTTGATAACCAGCAAACTGTGCGGTATAAACAAATAGAACTTGCAGGGAAGATGGCCACAGTAACTTCAGAAAGGATTTTACAGTAAGCATCAGCTTTTTATACTGATAAAAATCAACAACCATTAAACACAAATAATTATTGCAGGTTGTAAATCACCAATCTTATATGTTAATGTTCTTATATTAGATTATAAGAATCTGACCACCTTACAATATGCATTTACCCCAAAAAATTTAAAGCATCACAGAGGTTCTAACTTCTAATCTGGTGCAACTTCAATGCACAAGTATCATATGAAGGAACATGAAGGCAATAAAAAGTGAGTAAATTGGATTGATGGACAAATACCTGAAACTCAGCTTCGACAGGTATGCAATCCAACGAGTAAGGCTGCTGAAGGCGAGCTATAATCCGATCCTAGAAAGCAGGCCGACCAGTTAATGAGCTTTATATAATTTGTACAGAGGGTAAAAGTAAACATGTTGTGCATTAACAATCACAAAAAAATAAAATGCAGGGGAAACAAAAAAACAGTATCTCAAACCATTATCAGCATGTTCTTTTTTCAAACTCCATTTCAAAGCATAATCAATTTATGCAATGCAGGCCAAAAAAATGGGCAGCACCTCGTTCACTAATTACCTTGTTCTGAATAACATCTTTCAGTATAGACGTAATTCGAGCTAAAGTCTCAATCTTCTTCTCCATTTCACTCACATGCGTCAGGTGAGCCACATTCTTGTCCTCCTAAAAATTCAATAAATAAATAACTGAGCCTCCAAAACAGAATTGTTCGGATAACTAAATCCATAGTTAAACTCCGAACAGCTAAATAATATAAATGATTCGGCTGCAACTCAAGATGATTGAAATGAACCCTTAGAATCCAAAAATTTAAGTAAAAATTGCCGAAATCCAAAATGTATCACCTTTCTGCCTTGAAGTTCAACTTGCAGATCCGCGATTTTTCTCTGAACAGCAGTCAATTCTCTTAATATCCTTATCAAATCATCCCCTTTTGCACCGGATAAATTCTGAATTTCCTCCTGATCGAACAATAAATTAAAGTCAAACTCAGCTCACCGCCACATTACCTTAACACAAAATCGAGAGCACCAAGAAACACTTATCACGCATATCTTTTTTTATCAAATCTATGCCAGGTGAACTACACACAATCACAGCAATTGCATTACCAACCACCGGCACACATACAATCACACGCATATTGGAGCAATACTATAACAGATCAAACTCCACAAGGGTTTAGTGGATCTAGGAGACCTGAGAAGGCGGCGGCGCGACGGAGAAACCGAGATCGGCGGCGATGGACAGGGCGTCGGACATTCCCCCCACTCTCCTCAGCGGCTTCTTCCCCACCCAAGTGGTGTCGCCACCCATCGACATCACACGTTTTTTGTATCCTGGTGTGTGTGTACAAGCGGGGACGTCGGCCGGCGAAATCGCCGGCAATTCAGGCGGCGGAGGATCGGAGTGAGTTACAGCCTTACAGGTCACGAAATTTGAATTTTAGAATTGAAATTTTGAAACATTGAAGTGGATAAAAGGCAGGCTAAACCGAGCCATATTATTATGACCCGATCCATCATTATTTATATGATTATTATCCTATTTTACCAAGTATATTAAAAAGCCAAAACGCATATAAATGTCCTTGTACTTGAATTTTTTGTTTTAGTAGGTCCTCATACATATTTTCTTTTTATTAAATCCTTTTAGTTCTATATTACATATAATTATAATTGGATCATTTTTTAACGGATTTATTAAATTCATTAACTTTTCTTTTAAATATATTATACATCATAAATAATAAAAATAAATTCCACCTTAGATTTTAACAAAATTGGGAAAATTAGTTCATGGCGAAAAGATTACCGAGAGAGTATCACGTGAAGTCGGCGCAGGAGTCAGGACAAGTCCTATCTCAAATATACATCAATTGCGTGTGTGATGGAAATCTCACTTTACGTGAACCGTAGTCCGTAGACGGAATTTGAAGAAAAATCGATGCGCTCGTTGTTGTATCTGTGAAAAATCCATAGTGAATTCATAATTGCACATGGTGATGGAAGATAACGAGAGTTATGGTGGAATCTTCGGCTGCCGATAGCTGCCAACAACGGAGCAACGTGGAGGTTTACAATGTGGTTTGAGATTTGAGATGACGATGATTTATTTTCAATTTCAAAATATGTTTCCTCCTTGTTTGTTCATCTTTTGATAGTTGGGTGTTGTTATGGTGTAAGATTGTAAGTTAATTGCTCCTTGTTGTTGGGTGGGTGGGGTAGCAGTTTCATGAGATTTGGATTAGTTTTTCTTCCATCAGTTAATCGGTTTAGTACCTTTGCTTGTAATTGAGCCATGGAACTATTATGATGAGTTGATCGGCGCTTATGAGTTTGTTGTCTTTGAAGGTCTAATTGTATTTTGACGTGGAGTTTACCATTTAATAATTGATGGTGTGGAAATATTTTACGAAAAATTAACGGATTTGATACATTCGTTAAAGAAGGATCCAATAACATGAAATATAGAATTAAAAAGATCTAATAAAATGAAAATTTGGTACAAGAATTTAGTGAAATAAAAAAATCAAAGTGCAAGGATATTTAGATGTATTTTGCCTATTAAAAATTGTTTATGATCATAATGATAATATGCAGCAATTTTTAAAAATTCAAACCACATTTAATGTTTATCGAATCGAATATCATATTATACCGATTAGACAATAATAATGACAAAAATAAGAACTTATGTTAGTATACAACTCACTAATTAAATGATTAGTGAGTTGAGTCATCCGAATTTAAAAATTTATAAGGAGAGAACTATGTAGGTGAGGAATAAGAGTGATAATCGGTTCAATATCGGTAGATCATTGCCGAAATGTTTGTTTACTGATATTAAAAAATATTTAAAAATGCATATTATTTACCAAATTAATCGTTTATTTGAAAAATCAAAATACTGGTCGGTAAAACTAATGGATATTTTGGATATCCAAAAAATTGATTTTTCTTTTGAAAAGATAAAAAAAATTCTCTGTGTATTTTTTGTTAGAACTCATACTTGTCTGTTCTCTTCTACATTTTTTTTTTGAAAATATATTCTAAATAATATTTCCTACCACATCAATTCAAAGGTAGGTCAAGGTATGTCAAATTTAAAAGATATAAATCAATTTATAATTCGGATTATGAGGTCTCACGCCACATAGGACCGTAATTATCCTTCACAACTCCACGTTGGATTTTCAAATTTAGATTCTACTAATATATTTTAGACAACAAAAAAAAAATGCAGCCCCCCAATAGCCACCCCAAATCAAATACGCAAAACCAGAAACTCTGAATCGCCCAGACCATTCGCCGCCCCCAATCCTTCGCCACCCCCAACCGCAGCCCCCCAATCGCCGCCCCGCAAGATTCCGACGGCATCCATTCGATGTCCCCAATCCTTCGCCGCCCCCAATCGCAGAAATGTGATTGGAGAAGTTGAAGTGGGTAGTTGAAGTTGAAGTGGGACAGAAATGTGTACCAATAATTGAAGGACAGAGGGAGTAATATTCTAGGACGCCAAATTTATATTAGTTTTATTGAGTTAAACCCACATTTGTCACACATTAGTGAAGAGGGGTGTGTGTGTGTATGTTTATGTCAAACCGAAACATGATAATGACATTTTTTTTTCAATTTCATCAAGCACCTTATTGATTCGAAATTTGGGAACTCCACACATAAACAAACGAAAAATTAAATGAATAAAATAAAGAT
>JAYJMF010000066.1:2049326-2061030 GCA_036873715.1 Salvia sclarea
TTTAATCTAAGTTTGTGATGTGGGAACCTCTAGAACAACTTATATTATCTTCTTTTGAACTCCGCTGCTTCCATAATTTATATATATATAATTATGGTTTTTAAATAATTATTTCCTTTTAAATATTTATCTTTTGAATAACATATTTGCTCATAGGCAGACGACTCGTCAATTCCGCATAGAATGGAGTTGGCGGGCTGTGACAGTCTTGGTGCACAATTTTGGTTGCTACAAGGTTGTTTATTTACTTTATATGCTGTGAGTTCGTTGCCGTACTATAACCTGTATAAAAACTCATTCTCAAGTTAATTTCTTTTTAATTTCATTGTTTTACTCTGATATATGCACCGTTGATTGTCTTATTGACACCGTGCGTGACACTCGTCTTTAAGCGACAAAACATGTACAAATTGTTTGCACTTTAGTCTATGAACTTGAACTACTATAATCTACTGTATGTACGTAAAGATATTAATGTAAAGGTTTATGTACAACCATATAATAAAAAACTGAATATATGCATAAGAGATTGTAACTGTTTTTAGCAATATAAGCGTAGTAATGCTATTGTATGATTTAAAATAAGTAAATGAATTGAAGGAATGCTACTCCTACAACATAAGATGCAGCCATAACGAAAAATCAAGTGCACAATATATAAATGGACCATGTGAGTCAATGATTGGTATGTGAATATTATACTATATGAGGATTCCATGATATCAGTTCTCCTATTAATTTTTCTAACTGAAGTGACAAATTATACACCGGCCCTTATATAGTTACATATGGTATTTCCTTCTTATCACGTGCTCGATCGAACATTTATCCTATTTATTTTTTATTTGTACAGATCATCCCAGATATTTGATACTAAATATAATATTATAATAAATTATATATAACTCAACACCGCACGCAAGCGGAACACTACCCCGACAAAGACTAAACGAACTACCTGTAAGTTGGGGGGAAAACGATAACATTTCTACATTGATAACATATACTTATTTTACGTTTCACCACAAAACAAAATCACAAAACTGTATGATATAGCGTGATGGGAGTCCTAAAAATCCATTGATCGAGCTTTTAGCTTAATCATAGAGAAGCAGGAGCAAATTCATCAAATAATTAGCTACGTACTTTTCTAAACAAAGCTTAACATTGTTTTAAATAATACATTTGTAACATATGTCATGAGTATGAGAAATCATATATTCAGATACTAGTCATATCTCGTGAACATCCCTCGTGCAAGTCCATTTCAGCATGATATCATATTTTTTAATTATTATTTTATACAACTTTATTACTGTACGTATATTGCTACAAAATTTGTTATTGCTTGACATGATTAAATTTACAAAGTTTATCAAATCAAAGCTGAATTTGGTTTTTACCTTTAAAATTGAATAAATAAATGAATAAAAGAGTGAATCGAGTTTGGTTTTTATGCAATTTATGATTATTTCGATGCCAATAGAAAATTTTGAGTTATTATAATCGAAATAAATGTACAAGATGAAAGATAATGCCAAGATAGACTACGGGGGCAGCTGGTATGCAAGAATGGAATGATCATTCCTGCGTACATTCCCATTTTCACAACCGATAAGATTTTCATAGCAGGAATGACCTTTCCCGTAGGAATGCTTATACCTATGAACATGGGATTAGCCCTTCCTCCCAACCCCCATGGGATTAGTTATTCCCATGCATATGAGATTAATTTTATTTGAATTTTATATTTCCTTTTAAGAAAATAAATTAATCTTATAATAATAATAATAATAATAATAATAGAATATATAATTATTTATTAAATAATATAATATAATATTAATAGTAACATAAAACTAATTAATAATAATTCATTAGTTTATAACAAGTTATTAAATTATTTAATTACTGTATTTATTTAATATAATAATGAAGTATAAAAATAAAAATATAACAATAATAATGAGAAAATGATAATAAATAATACTAATAATAATACAAAACAATAAAAATATAATAATATAATAATAATATTAAATTAATTATTGTTAATAATAATATAATAATAATAATAATTACAATACTAATGAAAATATTAACAAAATAATAATAATAATAACTTATTTTCATTCTTATTCGCTCATTCCTTGTATATATCAGCTATAGAAATCACCTTTTTCCATTCCATTACAATCCTATTGTTATTCAATTCCGAAGTGCATTTCATTCTCATCTAATTTCTTTCCTGCATATCAGCCGGCCTATACATTAGAGTGCTCATAAAAATAGCATAGCGTATCATTAACATTTTATTTTTTTCTTTTCTTTTATATTAGTATTTCGTAAATTGTGATAATGATAATTAGATTTACAAACGAAAGCCTGAACTATTCATTTTCACTTTAACTTAAAATAGAGGAATAAAATAATAACTTAAGCTTTGATTTGTATGTATCAATATAGATTATTTTTCACTGGAGTATTATAGATTATTTGATTTGATGGCATTGGTCATAATTTATGAAGCATAGAGAAAACACAAATTAACATAATTAGGATAAAATATTGACATTGATGTAAGCACACCGATAGACGTGCGTTTACTCGAATAAAATCCACGAGACATCAAAATCTCCATATATTCCGCAACTAAAACACTATAAATTAGTAAAACATAACAAATTATTATCACTTATCTATAACGAAATACAAAACAAAGATCTAGAAGGCCGGTCGGTCAAACTGCTCCTCCGAATAGGTTTGTGAATATTCCAAGTAATTTTTAGGATAAGATCACATTTTGAGAAAATTGTTGCACAATTATATCTGATTCATAAATAGATAATTCTACCTTTATCCAGCTTTAAGTGATACGAAGCACCAGTCCCAATTCTTTGTTTTACTTTTATTTTATTTTATTTTATTTTGCAGTGAGATTGGCAGATGCATGTATCAATTTATTGAGTATTATATATAATTATATAAACATACATACATACATATAGTGACAAAGCCAACAAATCTATACGAATCCAGATGTCTACCACAATATATAGATATGTATTTTGTTTAAATGGATCAAAACAAACTATGCCATGGTGAATTCAAGACTTCAAAGTCAAGTTGTGGACAAACTATATAATCCTGATTAACAACAATCTTCAAAACAAATTTTATTTGACAGGATATTAAATCCAACTTAAGTTGGTCAATTAAGAAAAAAAATAAACACAAAATGATCAAATTACTAGATTTTGATTGTAATAGTGGTGAATCAAACCTCAATCAGGCAAGGTTTGGATATTAATGTTTTCCCACATATAGCGATAACAATGCGAGTTTCAATGGCTCATGCTATTGCAAAATATGTTGTGAATTGTGATGTTGTCTATTGGTATGATCAAGTGTTTGGCTTATGGATATGGCCATTGTATTATTGGCAGATTTTAATTTTACACCAAGAGTAATATAATTTGATTCAGTTCTTTCTAAATCATAATTAAGGGAAATTAATTCTCGATCAAATCATGGTATATTCTGTCTAAGTAATATTCTTTATTAGTGGATATAAATAGTTGCACATGAAGCCAACTAATTGTCTCTGAAAGTCAAAGCCAACAACAGCCAAACAAAATATTTGTCAAACCTAAACCAATAATCTCGCAAAATATTAACAGCCATTAATTTAAAAAACAAATAAAAAAATAAAAATAGCAGGCAATTCTCTGATTAGGTGACACCAAAGGAGTGCAACACCGACTATAAACCAGTGTCATCGTAATTGATAATGCTATAAAATAGGAGGAGAGAGAAAGAGGAGAGAGAAGCAGGGAGAGGGTCTGCAAAGCAACCTCTCTTCTTTGGATCTCTCAAATATTCTAATATATCTTACTTGATCCAGGAAATTAAAATAAAGAAAAAGTGGCTCTTTTTTTTTATTGTGATTTGTTGGCCTATTTTGTTTGTCTTATACGTTCTTGATTTTCTTGAAAAGGTGATTCATTTCGGAACCCTTTTCTGTTTAGTAGTCAATTTTCTTTTTTTCTTCCCAAAATTATTCTTGGTTTGTTTCTTTGAGGAAAAAGTTATGAGTCAAGTTCGTGCAAATTCCTCTCCTGACTTGGATTTTCCTAGTACAGCAAAAGATCAACGATATGATGATTTGGCATTACAAGGTACTGATCTTGATTTTTCCTACGTCGTAGTAAATGCAATTCTTTATTTTTTGTTACTTAAAAAAATAAATAGTCTTGATTTTTTTCATTATATGCCATGTTGTAAAGTCACGAGAGTTTCAGTTTGAGATTTTTCGTGATTTTCACGTTGTATTAGGCTTGATTCAATTGTTGTTTGTTCTTTTTCCTTCACTTCTTGTTGATTTACAACGTTGTAGTAATAATCTTGAATTTTCATTTCAAAATTTGATGTTGCAAAGTTCTGGGCTATTTTAAATAGTTGTAGTTTAGATAATAAATATATTCTTTTTTTTTTTCTCTGTCTCCAATGATATCGGAATGAATTCTTGATTCTTGAAAAAAAATTCATGAAAGTGTGAATTATTCAAGTTTTGGACTGGTGGATTGTAAACAAAAATTAATCTTAATTTAATTTTCAGGGGTAGCAGCAAATGTAAAATTACTGCTAAAACTAATCCAAGATCACCAATTAGCATGTGATCAAGACAAGAGTGATCATAGGAGAATGTTGAGGGTTGCCACAATGATGACAATTTTGGATAATGCAAAGGACAGAATCCAAAAATGCCAATCATTTGGCCTCAAGAAACCGGATTCCGAGCTAAGGAGATGCAACACCGACTTGCGCCGCACCCTGGTCCCACCGGGCAAGAAGCCCGTTGGCGGGGCCGAGGCTGCACTGATGGCGGTGGAGGAGGAGGAGGCCGAGGTGGTCAACGAGGAGAAGGAGCGGCTGAGGCGCGATCTGAGCTCGAGCATAGCCGCCCAGAGAAACCTCAGGGCGATGTGCTCGAGTTTAGGGAAGGAGAAGAAGTTCATGGAGGCAGAGCTTTCCAAGAAAGTGCATGAATTGAGTGAGATGGAGGAGCTCTTGAACAACCTCAAGGCACAAAATGAGACATTGCGCCAGAAGGTTCAAGAGTGCCTCTCCGATCACAAGGAGAGGAAGTCCGGTGGTGGTGGTGGTAGTGGCGGAGAAATGCACGTGGCATTGGTGTTGCAAGAGCGGAACAAGGCGCTTTCGGAGCAATTGATGAGGTCCCTTGATGGTTATAGGTCGATGAAGAGGAAGCTCAAAGTAGTGCAAGAAGAGAATGTTATGCTGCACTCGACCGTGGATGAGGTCGGGGCCAAAGTTGTTGGGAGTTTGGAGAGGGTTAAGAGTTTGAAGCAACGGGTGACTACAACATCGTCTCCTCCTTCCGGGGGTGAAACCCCTCTCGATCTCCATGAGGAGATCGAGGGGCTAGAGGGTATGTTCGAGTGCTTCAAAATGTTGGTGGAGAAGCACGAGAAGAGGCGCGGTGATTGCGCTCGGCCAAATGGCGAGATCAATGCATATAAGCCCTCAGTTCTCGCATGAGACTTTGATTATTGTGGGCTAATGGATTTTGGAGGGACTAACTCGAATTTTTGTTGGTAGTTATCTTTGGTTTTTTGTTTTGGATTAGTTTCTCTTTTGGATTTCTCTAATTGATGACATTGTTTGAAGATTTGATAGTGTCATCATTGTGTGTGAAAAAAATTAGCTGATGATTTCTATAGGTCATTAGCATGTAAATAGATGTATCATAGTCTTCTTGTTCGAAGGCATCCTACCAAACATTGGTTCTCTAGTATTAGAACATTATAAGTGAATGCGATGCTATGTTTTGGTGTTTCAAACTTTGATGATGAGATATTGCAATAATTATTTAATTTGTAAGCACAGTTGATTGGTAATACCCCTCACCCAGGTCGAGAATTCAAGTTGTATAAATGGTTAGTGTATGAAAGTGTTTTTTTTTCTTCAAAAAAAAAAAAGAAAAGAAAAAAAGGTAATTAATAAATCTATAATATTTTTTCAGTGATTGAACGAGTTGTGTTGATTCAATCTAATACCTATCATCAAAGTTAAAGCTATGAGATAAAATACCATTTCGCAATTTGTGATTCAACATCGATCAAAGGAATGGCTCATGCACAAGACAAGACAATATTCACTATTATATAGATTGGAGCTAAGTAATCACTACCAGAAATTACCATAATCAGTATAAAGTAGTGAAAACTAATGCACATATATATATATATATATATGATATCAATCAAAGAGTTCCCATTGTTTTGTAGAAGGAGATGGTTCAAATGTTTCCCATGTAGTTGTCACAACCAGAGGTGGTACTTTCTGCTTCTCGTTTAGTACCTTGAGCACATCCAGCTTTTCTACACATTTCTGCACTCTTTTTCCCTGCAATGAAATTTTACATTTTTACGCTTAATTTTCGTATAAATTTGCATGATAGGATTTTACAATCAGATAAGCAAATAGAAACCTAAAGCATGTGGAACTTAAAGATAAAAATAGATGTGTCAATGAACACTATACAGGGCATCATCAAATTCCAAACATTGATTCTTACACTAAATTACATGATTTACCTTAAATATTGACCTTTTGATGAAAATGTTCCAAACTATGCATGATTATTTGAATTTTAATCCATATATATCGAAAATGAACTTACATAAAAGCAACGTTGTCTAAGTTATAAAGAACGTTGCCTAAAAGTCGTAAAACAAAACCCTTTCTGAAGAGCCTAGTACTGTTTCCAGGAAATTAAATTTTGAAATATTTTTTTAAAGATATCTCATGATCTAATCTAATTATAATTAATGTACCATAGAGTAGTATTTATTTTCGCAATAATTCGAGTAAAAAGGTATTAATTTCCATTAATTATGTTAATTATAGACCAAGCTAGCCTAGACTATAAAATCTCGATAAGTTCCCATGAACACTAAATAACTACTATACTTAAATAAATATAAGTAACCCCGATTTAATGTACTATATGTAGCATATGGTGCAAGTCTTGTGAAACAAGGTCGACATTATTGAATAATAATTTGAATGAAAATTAAGTTGTAATATGAAGGAAGCATACTAGTGAGTCTTTGTGTGCACATGCATGATCTGCAGCCTCCTCCGCAGCAGAAATGTTATCCAATTTGACAGCTTGTTGCATTAGCATCTCGATCAACGTTGTGATCTGTAACTCTGCCACTTTTTTCCCATTTGCAATTGATTTCTCTATTACACTTACCTAAAATCCAACGCAGCTATATATCAATCATGTATTCCTTAAATTAATCTACAAGATAATTTGATCTTATCTTTGGGGGGAGTTTCAAAATGCATGATATTCGAATTATATAGTATGTTGATCTTTTAGGAAGATTGTAAATACAACACATGTAGAAAAAATATGCGATGAAAGACAGTATATTGGATGAATCAGAGAATGAATTTGATGAGTCAATGATATATGATTAGGAGATTTTAGGAAATACAAAGTGGGGAACGTTTTGTGACGTGACATATTTAACACTTGACCAAAAACGTCGATTTTGTTCTTTTGGCATATTTTAGAGGTTATACCATTTCTGAAACTTATTTAAATTAGATCATGCGTACTTCATTACTAAACAAAACTTGCTTTCATATGATTATGAACATAAGTAATGATATTCATTATTTATATAATAAATAATGTTTATGGTATTTAAATTACAAATAAGTAGGCACTCATGACTTTGAATCTATTACTCTTAATATGTTTTGCTGCAGCAGTTGGCGAATTCAACTATCAATTTTTTGCATAAGAAAATTTGAGGATGAAAGACACGACTAGAATAATGTCTTACTAAATTTTGTCTTAGTTGTTTAGAACCTTAGTTTATTTTACTGACACCACACGAGTGCAAAAATCATATAAGTGTGTCTCTCGAATTTGAAAATTTAATAAAATTGGGACCCCAGAAAAAAATTATTTTAGATATATTAATTATTTGTCAACTAACCCACCTAAGAGAAGCAATTCTAGGATTGAAATTATCTTTACGTGTAGTTATGTCATCAAGTTTGAAGAAAAACAAAGAAATAGTATAAAACTAATTAGTCAAAGCAATTTACTAATTAGCGACCAAATTAATTTAGCAGCTGTTACACGTTGTTCAATTTAATTTTACTAAACCGGCCAAATATTCACTGTTTTTGACAGCTAATTAAACTGATGCAGACTTGCACCTTATCACATTCCCTAAAAAAATAGCCTTGTCACCTGCCAACTACAACAACTCATCTTTTACTTTCATTAAAGAAAATTAAAAAGTATACTTATAACTTCTATATAAAACATCCACAAGTGTCAAGATAAAATCTATGGTTTTTAGACGTACGACAAATAATCTGAAATCTCCTTAGATTTTTCGTTACCAAAAAATAAAACAGATTAACAATATAACTGACACATCTACATATCGATACGATGATATATTAAATTTTACTCTCAAATAGCATTATAGCAATGAAATCTTATTATGAATTTACCATAGTTCATTGAAATATTGGGACTAACATATCTTAGTATATATTGCATCTAGGAGAGACCTTATCCATCGATAGGGCATTCATGCAACGTAAAAGGACAAAATTGTAATTAACGAATCGAGGATACTAACCTGCTCCACCAACCTATCGATCTCCATTGACACGTCGTCGATCAACCGTTGGATGGTCTCAATCTTTGCCTTCCGCCGCATCTCGACCATCCGTCGCTCCTTGCTTTCTGGATCGTCGATTAAGACGACTTTCGACCGATGTTTGACCCCGCACGTGTCTAAATACTCCCCATTTTCCCTCTCTTTCCCTCTGAAAATCAGCCGCTGCTCCGCCGGCTGCAGCCCCGTCTCCGCCGTCAGAAGCTTCTTCAGCTCGCCTTTCCAAATTAAAATTAAGATGAGCACAATCAGACCACAAATTCAATCAGCATTATTATTCTTTTCACAATTGTGAGAAAGAGAGAAAGAGAGAAATTAACCGAAAGTTGTAAGCGGATTGGCCGAGATCTGATACAAAACGGCGCCGTAAGCAACTCGGATGCGGAGATTCGGAATCGCAGAGTCTCCAGAAGCACTCTCGCTCCTTTTCTGCACCAGCATTCCTCCCGGCCGCATCTCCCACTCCACCGCCGGAGCGGAGGACGAAGACGACGTCGTGGTCGCGGACTCCGCCTCCTCGCTGCGGCGGAGCCTGCGTTTCATCATCTCCGGAATCCTCATGCAGGAAAAAACACAGAAACTCTCGAAGTGAAACTGATTTGGATGGAGCTCGTGGAGGTACAAGATTAGGAGGCGTGGGTTGGTGGAGCAGAGGTAACGGAAATGGATGGGAATTGGAGCGAAAAGGGAATCGCCATTGATGAAGAAAAACGGTTGAGTTGCAGATGCAGTGACAGCTAATTGAGTTGCCGACAATTGAAGGAAGGAAAATATCGTTTTTGAAGAAATAATTGAGTGTGCAATTTTGGTTGCTTTTGATGGACATGAGGTTTTTTATTGGCCCACTTGGACTCTTATTATTGGAGACTTTTGTTTAGTGTAGGCCCAACTCCAAACATTTCTGTCTTTTATTTTTCTTCAATTTATTATCTAACCGCTTTTCCTACCCACCTTCCTCATATATTTACGCAGAACTTTTTTATTTATCTTTTTCTTGAGAATTAGTTCACCATTTATCATTTGTGTAATGCAAGCTGTTGATTCTTAGTTCAAGCGAGTATACTCTTTTTTAATATCAGGAAGTATCTTATATATTATTGTTGGGTTGGGATATATTATCCAATTAACAAATTCATTCATAAAATCAAATTTCAATTTATTCTTTATCAATCATTTTAAAATTAAACGAAAAATAAATATTTTAATTTGGCTTTTATGTAACTTTTATATATAATATAATCCACTCAAATCATTCATGAATAATCTATTTAAATCTAAGAAAATCCACTTGCATTACTACTTTTATTAATATCGGTACGGTCCCTATGAATAACTATTTGGAGGATGGACGGAATAATTTATAATTTCGTTGCATTGTATTTGTGGTACAATTATTGAAAAGTTCAAATATTAGTGTATTAAATGATATTTTTCCCAATTTTAAATATTATGTTGAATTAGTGAATTTTAATGTTTGGTTGACACGTTCTAAAATTTATTATATGTGGGTAACACTTCGTTAATTAGAAAAGTCTGAAAAGTTGTCTGCTAAAAAATGATTTGGAATTTGTTGACTATGATGATTATTTCAATATATTTTGCTCCAATATTGTATTTTTAGCACTTAAGTTGAGTATGAATTGAAAGAACTAAATAAAGAATGACAACATCAACCATGCATCTTATCCGTATAGAACTTTTATGTGGACGGAGAAATCTGCTCTTTCTAAGCGAGCACTTGTAGCGTGGGATAAGTTATGTTTAACCCAAAATGTATCGATGAGATCCAGGGTACCATTTATTGAGTACCACTTGTGTACCACTTTCAAAACTACGTAGTTTTGACTTAAGTTGCATTAGAAGATATGGGAACGGCTCGGCTCCAATAGAGCTTGCGGCTCAATAGAATATCCACGATAATTTTGGAACGTATCTTCTTCCCCAACGCAGAACTCGGAAATCTTCTGCTAATCTGATCTTTGCCATGGATATCTCTATTTCTCTTTCTTCCAAATTCAATCTTTCCGAAACTACAAATAGTCGGACCGCTCATCTCGTGGCTCTACGACACGAGCGATCGATTCTACGGCGCGACCGACCGATTCTACGGCACGAGCGTTCGATTCTACGGCGCGACCGACCGATTCTACGGCACGAGCGATCGATTCTACGGCGCTGGATTGCTGAGCCATTCTGACTTCCTTTCAACTCAAGTAGTCTAGTGAACAAAACTAGACTAGACTCTGAAGAAAAGCTATAGATTCAGAGCGAACAATTACTCTGAATGGTAAAAAGAAAAGACACACACACAGGTACAGAGCGAAAACCTGCTCTGATACCATTCTGTCACGACCCGACCACTTAATTACACTCTTAACTAAGTAATCAAGTCGTGACTAACTTAATTCTTACTAATTAACTTTTAATTACAAAAATATGTGGAAATTTTGGGAAAATTGATTGGAAGGAATAATGGAAAGATTATGTAGGAATATTTGATTGAATATTTTTAAAAAATGAGAAGAAAACATTTTGAAAAGTAAACTGAGGAGTATTTTATAAAAATGTTATTTATCAAATATTTTAAGTGTGAATAGTAATTTTTGTAAAAATTTTGCTAGAGTTTTGTTTGTAAAATGGACATATCCCCGAAAACGACAACTCCCACGATACTTCACCGTGATCTCCAAACACCAAACCAACAACAAACACCAAACAGCTCCATATCATCAACCATAATTTCAGCAAAACATACTTAAACATCAGCATTACTATCAATAACCCATTCTCAAATCAATCAACTCCAAAACTTGAAGAATTTACTTACTATCAAAGGAAATGTCATGAAAGAATAAACTCAAACGATAGTAACATTAAAGGAATAATTTGCAACAACGGACAACGTGGTTGAGTTATATGTATGAAGACATATAACTCTGGGCTTCGGCTCAGCACTGCACTCC
>JAYJMF010000066.1:2071427-2086366 GCA_036873715.1 Salvia sclarea
TATAATAGATCATTAATTTTGAGAAAATCACAAAATTGCCACTCAAATCAAAATCAATTTGAAATCAATTTCAAATTAATTTTCAATTTAGCTCCACATTTAAATATAGTATAGATGTGATTTGACTGCTTTAAATTTATCAATTCGAAATTGTAAATATATAGAAGAGAGAAAAATAAATATTTTATTAAAAAATTGAGTCAAGTTAAATTGAAATGAATATCACCACAGTAAATAGGTCTAAATACACTAAAAGTTTTCCGCCTTCAATATTTCCGCAGCTACCCTCATCGCATGTGACCAAAACCCTAAAAACCCTAATTTGAAATTGATCCAATTTCTATATAAATCACTCCGCATTTCACTTCTACCATATCTTAGCGGCGGAGCAAAGCAGAGCACAAAACATAGGGCAGAATCGCCTTCCGCCTCTTTCTCGATTTCAAGCCCCGACCACCTCTTCAAATGCCAAAGGCGAAAGCTACGACGGTTTCTCTTTCTACTATGCCGCATTTGATTTTCTTTTTTTAAATTTATTTTCTGAATTTATTTCGAGAGGAATATGAAGATTGATCTTTGTCGCCCCAGGCTTAATTTGCATCTAAAATTTAGTTGCAACGTGGTGATTGACACTTTAAATTCTGATTCCTCTCGCAAAATTTTCACAAATTTGTCGTCATTACTTTTTAGATCTTCGGACGATTTAAGAAATTGGAGCTATATGATGATTTATTTTTGTCGCCCCAGGCTTAATTTGCATCTAAAATTAGTTGCAAGGTGGTGATTGACATTTCTAATTCTGATTCCCTCCTATATTTTTCATAAATTTTGTCATTATTTTTAGATCTTCAATTTATTCTAGAGTCTGAAATGTTGAGATATGTGAGAAGAGGCGTGATGATGATCTACCCATATAGATATATTTTCTGCATTTGAATGATGATACTTATCATGCACTACCATCTGATCTCTTATCCATATCTCAGATATACATTTTTCTGTAATTTATAACTAAAAGTTTTACTGTTTCCTTTTGATTTTTTCGTTGTTGCAATCTGTGATGAAATTTGTTGTCATTAGCTGATTTAACAGTGATTATGAAAAACAAATTCACCATCTTTCGGCTGAGATTGCTCCTAATTCATGCATCTTTTACTTTTACTCGAACAATTATTTGATTTATGCCTGTGGTATCTAATGTCAAGAACTGTTGTATTTCTTGATGTTTCGTTTTTTAGGGCAGAAACCAACTCGAACAGGCCTTGCGACACAGTTAGCTTCTATACAATAAGCTTTCTGTTACTAATTTCCTGTCCACATTTACATTGAATGCTATGATGTTATCTGTTTGTTTTTTTTGTTTGATTTAATGGTGCTTCACTAAAATTTCGATTTTACTTTGAACATTCAAATATCTTTTTTGCAGGTATTATGGTCCTCATTTTGTAGAGATGTGTCCCTCAATTGGCATTCAAATAGTTTCTCATACCCACTGTTTCTCATTGTATGCACTTGGTGATTGATACTTTTAATTTTTAACCATCTTGTAATTTTTGTCACTATTTTTTAGATATACGTACAATTTAAGAAATTTGAGATATATGATGATTTATAATTGTCGCCCCAGGCTTAATTTGCATCTAAAATTAGTTGCAAGGTGGTGATTGACACTTCTAATTCTGATTTCTCTTCTAATATTTCCAGTTTTTTTTTTCATTATTTTATATCTTCAAATTATTTTAAGAGTTTTGAAATGTTGAGATATGCGGGATGAGGTGTGATGATAATCTACCCATATAGATATATTTTCTGTATTTGAATGATGAATACTTATCATGCACTACCATCTGATCTCTTATCCGCATCTCACATACATTTTTAATTAAAAGTTTTATTTCCTTTTGAATTTTTCTTTGATGCAATCTGTGATGAAATTTGTTGTCCATTAGCTGATTTAACAGTGATTATGAAAAACTAATTCACCATCTTTCGACTGAGATTGCTCTGAATTCTTAGTACAATTTTGTCTATATTTAACAATTATTTGATTTATGCCTGTGGTATCTAATGTCAAGAACTGTACCATTTCTTGATGTTTCGTTTTTGAAGGCATAAACTAACTCGAACAGGCCTTGCGACACAGTTAGCTTCTACACAATAAGCTTTCTGTTACTGATTTCCTGTCTACATAAACTTTGAAAAGATCTCATTTTATTTAAAATTTCAAGTCTTTTTTTATAGGTGTTATGTAATGTCACCCACAAACCTTTTTTTGCAGGTTTTATGGCCTTTAGTATGTTGGGATGTGTGGCTTACGGGACATTCAAATAGTTTCGTAAACCTAATGTAATATAACAGTTTTACCATGTAATTTTGCCTGTTTTTGGCATGTAAATTGTTATCGAATTTTGTATTTTGTTATCGAATATTTTATCATACCTGAAAGTGTTAGTATGAGGTTGTAACTTCACTGCATGATGTAATAAAGTCTTTTTTCTTTCAAAATGCAGTGTTTTTGTAGTAACTCAGGTTTCGCAAACTATATGGTTCTGTTTTTAAATAAAAAGTCTATCAATCCTCTAAATTTAACCTAACTTCTTAAGTTCATATTATGCCAGTGTTTTAAATTTTACTCTTTTGTTGTTATGTTTTGACTTATTTGGTACATTTTTGAATCAATTATGTTTTTTTCACATGTTAATCTGATCTTCAAATCGGAAAGTCCAAAAACCAATCCGATCAATATTGGCTAATAGATTTTGCAAGTGGGTGTTGGAAGAGGGACAATGGAGAAGCAGCTTAAAGATTACATGGCTGAGCACAAACAAGGTTAATAAGAAAGAGAGTGCAAACGTAATTTATATTATTGGATAGTACATGATTATATTCTTGCGAGTTGTGATACAGTTTTCACATTCCTTCCGACTTGGATTAGATTTACCGGAAAGTGCATTCATGCTATTCGCCATACATCTCTAATTCTTTCACATACTTCCAGCAAAACAAACACCTCTAAGGGGCCGTTTATTTTACATTATAACATGGATTGATAAAAATAATCTGTTTAATTTGGTGGATAAATGGTGGATTGCTCAATTTTGAACTAGTTTGATAGTAATACTCAATCCTATGTTTTATCATTCCAACTTATCACTCAAAGTAAACGGCCCATAAATTTAGGAAGCGGCTATGTTACCACAATCCCTCGTCCTCCTCGTGCATCACAAACCTCCCAACCAACATATCCGCCCTGCCCTCGGGCCTCAATGGATGCAACATATCCACCGCACAAACGAGAGGCGAGGACTCCAAGGTGCAAAGCTGGGGTGGCTTGAGCACCCCCAACAAATTCTATTTTTCTTCAAAAAATTTGATTCTAACACTGCTGTAACTGATCATTTTCGTCTTTAGCTCCCTCCAAGCAATATTTTTGGCTCCCCCGCTGCCGGCCCCTCTGTGTTGTCACCCAGCTTCGGCCGGGCTGTTTCACGATGCCGGCCGCTTCCATGCTCCTCCTCACCCTCGCAGCATCATCCCATCTACCAGAAGATGCATAGATGTTTGACAGAAGCACGTAGGCCGCGCTGCAGTGCTGATCCAAGTCAAAGATACGCTCAGCGATGCGCTCTGCAGTCTCGGTTTCCGACTCTGCTCTGCATCCACTCAACAATGCAAGCCATATTGATACATTTGCCTTCATAGGCATCTTGTTCACCAGATCCTCTGCTTCGGCCACCTCTCCACTTCTGCACAATATGTCAACAAAGCAGGCGTAGTGCTCGAGCTTCATCTCAACCACGGTTTGTCGCCTTAGGCACTCGAACAACCACCTCCCCTTCTTCAGCATTCCTGAATGGCCGCACGAGCTGAGCAAGCCCGTGAATGTGATCTCATCCGGCTTCACTCCCGCCTTTGTCATTTGTCCAAAAAATGCTACCGCCCACTCGCCATACCCATGCTGTGCACATCCAACTATTATAGCATTCCAAGAGACCACATTCTTGCTGGTGATCCCCTCAAAAGAGCGAATCCCATCGTCTATGTTCCCACATTTTGTATACAACACGACAAGGGAATTACCTACAAAGACATCGGTGTCATACCCTAGCTTTATGGATCTACCATGAACGCCTCTCCCAAAATCATGAGCTTCAATCTCACAGCTCGAGTTCAAGACACTAGTGAAGGAAGATTGATTAGGCACGACACCTAATTCAATCATGCCGCCGAAAACTCTTAATGCATCTTCATGTTGATCATTGGTGCCGTACCCTGTCAAGAGAGCGGTCCATACCACCACATTCTTGTGCAGCTTCTCATTGAAAACCCTCACACATTCCTCAACCCTCTTGCAATTCGCATAAAAAGTGATCAAAGAAGCTACAACGTATGTGTCGAAAACATAGTTAAGCTTTGTAATTTTCCCATGGATTTGACTTCCTAAACAGAACTCACCAATTCTAGCACAGCTTGATAGAGCAGAGCACATAGCGCTAGAAGTAGGTGTCACTCCAATCCCCACCATCTTCCCAAACATCGATAGAGCATCACTGTTCCTCCCTATCTGATCAAGCCCGCTGATCATAGTTGTCCACGAAATGACATTTCTATCCGGCATCACCTCAAACAACCTAGTCGCCTCCTCCACTCTCCCATTCGTGAACAAGCCGTGGACCATGGCGTTCCACGCGGCTGTGTCCCGCACAGGCATCTCCCGGAACAGCGCCTTCGCTTCGTTGATCATCCCATGCTTGAGAAACGTATTGATCATCGTCGTCCAAGAGACGACGTTCTTCTCTGGCATTTCGTCGAACAGCTTCAAGCCCATCTCAAGGCTCCCGCAGGTGCCGCAGCCCTCGATCATCAAATTCCACATGACTGTGTCTCTCTGGGGCGTTTCGTCGAACAGATGCAGTGCTTTATCCAATCTGGAGGCGTTTATGTAGGAAGAAATCATCTTTGTGCGTGAGTAAACATCGCGAGACAAAGTCGTTTCGTTTGGGAATCTTTGGCTGTTGAAATTGCTAGGTTTCGTGTGGATGGCAGATGAAGGGATTTTGGAACCGGCGATATTCTTGTGGAAAAAAGTAGTAACTTTTTTAATGTGGCGCGAAATGCTGGCATATCTGATCATGGTGAGAAATCAGGATTTAATGGAAAATGAAGTTCTACTTGTCAATCCATGAACTGAAGAAGTCAAGAAACCTTCTTCGGCCAATGTGTTTCTGTGGCTGTGACTGTAACTGTAAATCCAAGCGCAACTATGGATGGTCTCTCAGCTTTGGAGAGTCCCACTTTGGCACTGTAATTAATTTCTCTATATATAATCTTTAGTTATCAACTAATGTTTTTTTACTGTACCAAAAGCTAATGTTATGGCTTAATCTAATAGACTTAATAATTAGCATTTTTTATTTTACCACAATAATCCTTAGTTCTAAGGATATGGCTATCACAATGAATAAATAATTTGGCTTGGTTTAGCTCACAACAAAGTTGTTTCATTTTGAATAAATAAATAATCTAATTAGTCTTATTTATTATAAAAAAAAATAGTAATTTTGGCGCTAACACATCATATTTATATGAGTAAATAACTAGAAAGTTAATAATTTTGAAAATGGTGAATATTTAAAATTTGACTATATATACTCGAATAAATCGAGTAGGGCGGAATAATCTACCTCGACTGGAAGAACAAAATGTCATAGTTTTGGATCCAACCAATATTATTACTCAAAAACAGTTTATGAACAAGAACAACAACTACAACTCTACAAGTAGATGATTGTGCTGGATTTCCTTAAAGTGATTCCATATTTATTAAATCATAAAAGTTGGGGAAAAGCCAAAGCGAGAAGGATTCACAGCAATATTCAAATAAAAAGTTGGAAGCTGTAGCAGATTGTGAGGCAAGCAAGAATCTATGGTATTAAACTTTTCCTGCCATTGACACAAAGCTTTGAACTTTATCCAAAAATCTTAACATCGAACATTCATCCTGACAAGAAAAGAATAAAAAATTGATGCACTTATAAAAGCCTCGCAAATGTGCAGATGCAGCCAAGCCAGAATTTCTTTGTTATCGGTTTGGGATAGAATGGCTGGAGGGCTTAAACCTGTGGCAGGGATTCTTCTGTTTCTCAATTTTTGCATGTATGTTATAGTGTTGGGGATTGGCAGCTGGGCCATCAACAGAGCTATTGATCATGGTTTCATCATTGGTATGTGTTTATATTTCAAATTTAGCAAAACTTCCCCCAAATTTAGCAGTGGCGTTTGTTGCAAACAGGTCCAGGATTGGATCTCCCAGCCCATTTCTCACCAATCTCCTTTCCTATGGGGAATGCTGCCACTGGATTCTTTGTCGTGTTCGCCATGCTTGCTGGAGTTGTAGGCGTCGCAGCCGCCATCTCCGGGCTCAACCACCTCCGCCACTGGGACTCTGGTAGCTTATCTGCCGCTGCCACTGCCGCCATTATCTCCTGGACCCTTACGTGCCTTGCCATGGGGTAATACTCAGTGTGTGTGCATGCGCACCAACATATTTTTTTCACTATTTTTTCTTTTTTTTAAGGTTTGGATGCAAAGAGATTGAGCTGCACATCAGAAACGCACGTCTCGTGAGTTTTTCAATGAAAATTCAACTACTTTTTGTGTGAATTTACAATTTTCACATGTTCTCAAGAGTAGGACTAATTGCACCAAAAATCACAAATTTTGGATAAACATTATTATTTCAAACGATTAATCAAACTAGATGGAAATTGAAGTGTTTTTGTGATGATGTGCAGAGAACAATGGAGGCTTTCATGATCATTCTGTCTGCTACTCAGCTCTTATACATAGCTGCAATTCATGGAGCTGCTCCAGTCACTAGGATTTGACCTAACCATGTATGTTTGTGTGGATGGTTTGTGAATTGTTAATTTAATTTTCCTAGTCACAAATTCTTTTACTTGCTTTTTGGCCATTCATCTTGTTTCATTTGTTGTAAGATAATCCCGTGATTATTTATTAAAAGTTTGTTTGAATTTGGTCCTTATAGCATATCAATTTTAGCTGTATTAGCTTATTGGTAAAAGTTAACAACTTAATAGGATTATTATCTTATATCAGGATAAATATAGTTTAAATTACTAAGCTAAACTTAAAGAATGAAATATATAAGAGTGATGCTTATAAAAACTGGTGAGATAATAGCTTTAAAATAGACCAACCAAGTTTCATAAAATGAAACTCTCCTATGATGTATATATATATATATTCATCAAGATTGAACATTAGCTGTGTGTATTGATCTCGATTCGACTCATTTACAACACTATTGTCTTATTCGTTCATGGTAAGATAATTTATGTAATTTGAACCAACATTAAAACAAAATGTACATATAATGTAGCAGTCACCATATCACTAACAACGATTGTACGATGAAACAAGGCCAGAAATCTGACGACTACACAGACTCGAACAAGAACAAAAGAAAAAAGACGAAAATTTTCAAGTTTCACAACTACAAAGGTTCCTCAAGCAATACCAAACTGCGCCAAGAAATCGTCACACGAAACTCAAGAAGAAAACTTGGTCTATCCGCTGCAAAAATGAAGGAAATATTCGCACCACATGAAACTAGTTTATAGCTTGCCTTTCGCGTAATGACATACACTAGTGAGACAATTGTTCGCAATCACCTTCTTGCAACCCCAGGCCATATTCTTCTTTAGAATCTGAGGGTCTAAGAGGCGTGCTCACGAACATCTCTTGCAGAGAAATCTCTCCCAGTGAGGCATAAGGAAAAGGTATTCGCGTGATGTAATATCTGCAATAGTAAGATGATGATGGGATTTAGAAAATATAAACTAAATAATGAAATCTACAAGTAATATGAGTCAGTTTGTGAACTGAAAATGTAAAGTGTTTTTGTTTCGTTGTGTCTATAATTTATATATATAAAAAAAGATAGACCACTTCTATTATTACATGGCTTTTAACAATCTGGTCAATTTTTGTCACAATGTGCATCGATGGCAACATGAGTCTGCCTATTATTTATCCAAAGACAGCAACTTCCTATAATCAACACGAAAAGACACCAAGATATACACATAAGCTATTTAAGTTGAGAGTTTTGGATAAGAAATGCAGGGTTCTTAGATGCCATAAGGTCTATTCATCTTCATATCATGGAGATGTAGTCACACACTCACCCCAGGCTACTTTTTACTTCAAAATCAAATCCAAATAGATGATGTACCAATAAAAAACTTCAAATATTTTCATTTGATGCATAACATATTACCATCCATCAATGAATAAACATTTGTTGTGGATATGGGACCAAGAATAGGTAATTGGGCTTTTTAACTGGAAAACTTGACTCTCTTTTGCCTTTTAAATGATCCATAGATCAACTTAAGGTGGCAAAGGATCAGTGAAGCTCGTTTAATGGCCCTTTTACCCTAGGACTGGATCCAAATCTGGTCGAACAAGAATATGTTTCTTGTAATTTCTTTATCTATTGTTCCCAATCTTTATAGAGATTAAAGAAATCTAAAAAAACAAAAGTAAAATCAGGACAATTTTCCAAGCTCCAGTGAACAAAAAAATCAACCTTAACTTGATATCTAGCAACCTTATTTTCCCGTTCCTAGAAAATTTAATTGGAATAATTGCTCATGCAAAGCTCAAAAACAACATGAGCATACAATATATCACAATCAAACATTAGCGAAGACTAATATGTAATGGCTCCATTGAAATGAGGGAGTATAACTGCAAATAAAGAAATATAGAATTCCATATTCAAACCATGCCATGAATCAGATTTTGAAGATCAATCAAAGGTTACTAACCGTAAATTTATCTATCGGACCCTGTGAACAGTTCAAACAGTCCACAACAACCCTTCCACGATGTTTTTTGCACCGGACGAGGGGGAGGAACCAGCAATGGCTGCAAAAAAAAACAATTAAAGAATGTAAAAGTACGACTATACAAAAAGGTTAAATTTGCAAAAGCCTGATACAACACAGAAGAAAACCGAGAGAGCACCTCAGTAACTACGGAATCTTTCTCGAGATCCGCTCCGTTATCAAGAGTAGCTATAGGGGCATTGTACGACAGACTTAACCGTTCATCAGTCTCTTCCACTCCACTTTTTTTTAGATCAACCATTGACACAACAGATGGAGTAATTGATTCCGCATCGTAAAAAGTTTCAGAACCTTCAACTTGCTCCTCAACGGGACCCTTTTTCTCTCCATTTTCCTTCGATGCAGAAGGAGAACTCGTCTCCACTTCCACACTTTCGCTCAACAGTGAAACTTTATCCGAGATGACAGGTGGCATGCTATCCACAACTGCCTCACTTGCCTCTCCAATCGTGATGGCAGGCACAGTATCAAGTGTAGCACGGCTACTCTTGACACCGTGAGACTCATCGTCCGAGCTGCTGCTGCTGCTGCTCGAGCTCCCGGATGAGCCTCCATCGTATGATTTCCTCTCGGTTTGATCATGCTCGTACTTTCCACCGAATTCATCCCCAATCTTGAATTCTCTTTCGACTGGTACAGCAATGCCCTCAGTTTTCACACCCTCCACTTGAGGAAGATTGGAAGCATTCTCCCGATTCTCGATCTTCTCCTCCTCGCCCTCAGTAAGAAGGTCCTGGTGGCTCTGATCCTGGGATGCGGTGGAGCTAGCCTCCCCTACATCGCTCCGCCTATCTTCTTGGTGCTTCACATCATCACCCCCTAACATATTTGAATTTATCCGAAATGATTCAATAATTCAAATTCAAATACATATATCCAACATAAGATTTACTCACTTAATACAGTCCAATCTAAACAACCTGAAATCTCATAGCACAATCAGTGTAATTGCGAATCTATATCCCAAATCTCTTTCTCCAAAAAGCAAACGCGGTGAAAACATCAAACTCATAAACAAATAAATACATAAATACCCAAACAACTACGATAGAATAAGAGAAATAGTCAGAAACCCATCTCCCACTAATGCCCAAATACACACAATTGAATAGCAGCAATGAGATTTGACACAGATTTATAGAAAAATGAATCCGAAAAAAACACAAATCAAAGCACGCACACGAGCCCAAAACGGTGGGGAAATCAAAGCGTAAAGCTTAAAGAGATGGGAACAATAATTGAAACGCACATGGGGGTGTGTGGGTTGAATTAAACAAATGAGAGGATCATCTCTCTTTCGAAAATAAAGCTGGGAATTTTGTACCTTGTGTAGAAGCAGCAGGGGCCGGATTGGGATTGTTGTTGTTGGGCTGAGTTCCCTTTCTTTTGGCCGCTTTTCGCTTCTTGGCGCCTGACGGCATGATTATCAAAATTGATTGAGGGGTAGAGGCGGAAGACTCGAAATCGTTCGATTCTCTCTCTCACCGAAGCGGTATCTCTATGGAGGTAGAGAGAGAGAGAGAGAGAGATGTTGTGAGTTTGAAAATGGTGGAAACAAAATGAAAATATAGTAGGAGTGGTGACAGATTGGTGGTAGGGGTTGGTTGGTTATGGAGAGAGACAGAGAGAGAGAGAGAATATATGGTAAATGGGGCGTCTCTGCGATTTCATCGCCTTTCTACCATTTCTCATTTGTAGACACCAAAAATAGGTTTTTTTTTTATTTCTCAGATTTCAAAATAAAAATTACTGTATTAATTTAAATTTAAATGATTGAGTTTAGAGTGTTATCCTATGCATTTCGGTTCCTTTTATTTTTGGAGTAAGTTTCAATATTTATTTAATTATTAATTATTTATTAAAATTAATAGAACGATTGTTATGAATAGTTGAAACTAAAGATGAGTCTAAATAGATGATTATTTTAGTGTTATATTGGTAGCTTGATTCGCTATTGTCAATGCATAGAATGATATATATCTTATCTTTTGGATCCTAAATTGATAGAAATTCGTTACTTTTTTTATGTTTTGTGATAACATAAAAGCTACGTAGAAGTGGTGATTTGCAAGATTTGTTTTTGTTTTGGGGTTCATCAAATGTACGGTTTTTGGCATAATTTGTGATTAGAGTATTATTTTTAAAACATGCTCCGACCGTCTCATTCATAATGTCTCATTCCCTTTTTGGCAAAGAAAATACACATAAAAAGTATGTGATCCCATGTGGTCACACCTCCTTACATTTATCAATTTTTCCTCCTTAATCTATGTGCCCAAAAGTAATGGGACATTATGAATGGAATGGAGAGAGTAATAATTATGATACTAGTATATTTAAATTGAGGATGCTATATAATTGTGTTTTTTTTAAAGTGGTACAAATATAATATCATAACAAATTATAGTTCAACACCGCATACATGCAGGACTACTATATCGCACAAACACAGGATAACAAAGGAGAGTCACTAGCTAGGTGCCTCAACCTTGCCGCTTGAGGTAGGCCTCATCGGCGAGGATGTTGTAATTGTAATAAGTATTAAAAGTGGTGTTTGTGTAGGTTTTGATTATTACGTTGTAACTCTTGCTTTTAAATGTTGATGATTCAAAATTGTTTGAACAAATCACAAGCTTTATACTCTACTTATAGTATCTTCATTTGTTTACAATAAGAGCGAAGTTCAATCTTTGTTTCGAAGCCATAAAAATATAGAAAAGGAAAAAATATTGTTTGTATCATTCACTTTGATCTAAACATTATCTTGCACTTTAAAATATGGATTGGATTTGTAAGTATATAGGTGAACCATATAATTTATACATATATATGATATGTTATAAACGACTAAACGTATGGCAGTATGGGTATTAATAGAAGTCTTGTTTTCTTTGTTTTGATGTCACACATTGACTGATAATGCACGTGGATAGTGGAAACTGCATCTATTAATTGGAAACCAATCTGCAAATTTATTTAAAGTTTGCAATCCAGATATAATAATCTACAATCTATGTATATCCTATGATCTATAATAATATACTAAAATTAATCAGATGAACTGATGGTCATCATCTCTTAAGATTATTTTATTACACATGTACATGTTTAAAGATCCAATTCAATTATTGCATTTATATATCCATGCACCAAACTTTGGAATATTTCTTCATGTTATGGTTAGTTCAATGATTTGTCGTTTTGAAAGGCACTAGGCGCATATCGAGCTTTAATTAATATTTTCAGGCTTTTCTTAATGTATTAACTAATATATCATGTTATATTTTCAATAAATTCATCATGTCCAAAGTTTTCATATGTTTCTCTGAGTTGACATTGTAAATTATTTTATATGTTTTTGTAAATTAGTTTAATTATAAAATTGTGTACACTTAAGATTATAATTTAGAGAATGAGATTTTTTTTTCTTGTTCACTAAAATAAAAAATTTAATTATATTTGTTCTCCTATAACATAATACTTTTTTATACTAAAATTATGTTTGGATTCTCATTAACAATGGAATTCTAATAGATAACAATGGAATTCTAATAGATTACCCAATATAAGTATTTCATGTGGGTGGGGATTGGGGGTGGGGGGGACATTATAAACTTGTAAATTAGAATAAGATATTAATTTATACATAATAATATGAAGAAAACAAATACTTCCTCTGTCCCACTACACTTGACATAATTGGTGATTGCAAAGAGGCTAAATATAGTGGGGCGGACGGAATAGATTAATATAAACAGAGCTTATGAATTGCATAAGAAGTCAAAAGAATTTTGAGCAAAATAAATTCTTATATTTTAGTTATGAGTGCCAATAAAAAAAAGGTATTGTATAGGAAATGATTGTACCTATTTTTCTTCAATTTTAATAATAGGAAATCAACTTCCGTTAGTTATCTGTGCAAATTTGGAGAAACATAATGTTTAGGATTCATAGAAGATGCAAAATCTCCAATCTATTTTTTTAAAAGAAACAATTAATTAATATTGTGAAATTACTGAAATACTCCTGATATTTTTAAAAAATTTAATGCCCCGCCGGTCCCATTTTGCCTCCGCCTTGAGAGCACCCATTAAATCCTTGCTTATATGTAACGTTGTTCAAGTTAGAAAGAAAGAGGATCTCTAGCTACTATTTTTTGTAAAAGTTCATTGCTACTAATTTATCGATATATGGAAGCTTCTTATCGACAAGCTCTTTTTTTTTCTTTTTCTTTTCTTCTACCTAGCAATATTATGCCAACACTATTCTTAAGCATATCTACATAAAGGTATAAATACACGAACTGTATCTAAATTTTGATTTTAACTAATTTATAATTTTGATTAAAAATACATGTTCTTTATAAAAATTTGAAATTTGTCATGAGTCTAAATTTTGCTAGCTAATTACTCAATTGTTTGGATACGATAGTCATTTCGAAGATAAAGCTCCCAACAATAGATTTTAAATGGTACAAGACTCATGATTCTATATTCTGACAAAAAAATAAAGATGCTAATTTTCATGATAATTACTTTCAAGCTATTTTTTGACAATTTTTCGCTTTCCAAACCCAACAACATAGGTACCAATAGAAAGGTAGAAAGGTTTCATTGGAAACTTTCCAACCGTAGTTTGAATTGATAATTAGATTCCAAACAATTGAGTTACTATTAGTAACAAACTTTAGATTTTATATCAAATTCAAAAATTTTATAAAAGTATATATATATATGTATATTAATTATCATAAATTTGGTTTAAAATCAAATTTTAGCATAGTCCGCGTATATTTAGACTATTAAACCTTATTTAAACAATCTTTTTAATTAATTTTGTGGATTAAGAGCCGATCCACGTGATATACATACTAGGGATTATTATTGATAGATTCAAATGATATAAAAGATGTATATTGGATTTGTCTAATACAATTTGTAGATATTATGTGCAAATTAAGTTTATATATAGAAAAAAAAGGTTCACGGATATCAAGCAATTTTTTTCTCGTATTGGTGCAAAGAGAATTCCGAAAAAAGTCCTCATGCAAAAGACAACTTTCATTATCATCTTTTGTTGTTTTTCTTTAAAAGCTAATTACGATTTCGACCTTCTTAGGACAACCCGCCATTGATACTTGAATTTGAATAACGGTAGATTTTTGAATTTAAGGAATAATGTAGCAAAAAGCACATTCATAAAAACCTAGTACGTAGAGGTCAATTAACGTCGACTTTAAATAATTAATATCAATTAATGTGTTGTTGTCACGATCCGACTACTTAATTAACTAATTAACTAAGTAATCAAGTCATGACTAACTTATTTCTTGATAATTAATCTTTAATTACGAAAATTTGTGGAAATTTTGGGAAGAATTAGTGGAAAGAATATTGACAAGAATATGGAGAAATATTTGGTCGAATATTTTTCAAAATGAGAAGAAAATTTATTGAAAAGTAAAATGAGAAGTATTTTGTCAAAATGTTTATTTAACAAATATTCCGAAAAATGAATAGTAATTTTTGTAAAAATTTCGCCAGAGTTTTGTTTGTAAAATGGATATATCCCCGAAATCAACAACTTCCACGGCACTTCACCGTGATCTCCAAACATCATCAACAACAGCAGTCAACCATCAACTCCCAAAATTCAACCATCATTTCAAAAATTTGCAATAAACAAACATTTCAAGTTCCAAATAGTCGATATTATCAATAATGAAAGATATAATAAACTTTGTAATTTACATTATCATTTAAAATGAAAACATAATTAATAGCATCAGGATTTATCAACACTTTACCCCAAATACTTGACCAACATATTGAAACATGAATTGTGAAACGCAACAACGGAAAGAGTGGTCGAGTTATATGTATGGAGACACATAACTCTGGGCATTGGCTTGACTCAATAAAGGACGTCCAGCTCAGCACTTCACTCCATCATTAACATCCTTAGCTCAACCTGCATATAGGGAAAACATATGCAGGGCATGAG
>JAYJMF010000066.1:2086466-2112777 GCA_036873715.1 Salvia sclarea
CCCCCCCCCCCCCCCCCCCCCCCCCCCCCCCCCCCCCCCCCAATCAATCAAGCATCTAATTTTATTCACAGGTCAATTCCAAATTGTAGAAGGATAAATTAGTCATTCAATATAATAATTAATACTAATCAAAATTTTAGGGACATTATCTATGTACATATTATGCACATTTAGCACTACCCATAGATATTATGTCATAATTAATTTTTATAAGTTACTCCAAGTTAACATCATTTATGGTAGATCCAATTAAATAACATGAAATGCGTTAACTGTAAAGGATTGCTAATAAAATAGATGCTTTTACGAACATGACATGTTGCAAATGTCAGAGTTGATATAAATATTAAGATATAAAATGTTGTTTTCTTAAACATTACATTGAATCGCATGCTATGATACACAAATATTACAATTTACACATAAGCGGAATTGTACTTTTTTTTGCCAAAAAAAAAAAACATGCCCAAAGAAAATGACGGTATATGTTTTTGATTCCACCAATTTAATAATTTTGTTATACTCATATATGAGAATTTTTTTTATCAACTGTAATTACTTTATTTTTGTAATAATGTTTGATCGATTTCTTTTTCTTATTTTTTTTTATTATACTAATTCATACTATATAAATGCTTAATAACAGCTCCAGATATAACTTTATACCTACGCCACTATTAATGAAACTAGTTAAAAGGAGAGAAAGAAGCATACGCCAAAACAAGCGGCATATATGCCTTGTATGAAATGAATTAACGTGCGAGTTGGCTTTTAGAGGAAAATATAATTATTACGCAATAGAAGGCTTCAAAGTGTCATTTTCTTGTAAAGTTTGTTTGCTTTTTGCATGAATACAAGATTAATATTGAATCAAATAATCCAATTTAGGATAATGACACTTAGGCAGGCTCTATCTAATTTAAACACAGATACTGACTTCAAAAGGTGGCGTGGAATGATCAATTCCTTATAACCCAACGATGTTAAACAATTAAATATCATTTCAAATTTAATCGATCCATGTGATTTAATTTTTTATTCTCTTTGTTGTTTTGTGATTCTTCTTGATGTTCATGTCATGTCAGATCTTAGAAACCTTTGTTTAATTCAATTTGCATTAATGGTTTCATTAATCTTATAATTGCTTCGTTATCTAGTCTTGCTTTGTTTTTTCTTCAAGCTCCCTCCCTCTTAAAATTATATTAAAATTAAATTCCCATATAATTGTTTATCATATTCGGTTCGAAACCCTAAAAATAGAAACATAAAAGAAGAATTCATGACGTGAATTCGCAACCTTTTTGTTGAAGATCATGATCAAGAATATATCCTAGGCTTCAACAATAGTTTGTCTACCTCTATTTAAGAGAATTGGATTATCCATTCAAATAAAATAAGAAATTAACATTCCAACTTATCTCAGACTATCCATATTCATTTTAAAATGTTTTACTTTTACAATAATATTCATATTCTCATACTTTCATCCTAATGTAACCTTGTTAACGAGTTAGTCTTAGTTGATAAATGGGTTGATGTGGCATTCAGGTGGAAAAATGTTGAAGTGTTCAATATCTTAATTCTTAAACTACATATGCCTCTAAAATTCTCATTTTAAATGACTTGTTGAAAGTGAAAACAAAAATTTCAGAGATATAGAGGGTATGGATCGAGTCGAAACAACTATTGTCGAGAAATTGGTGAAGATTGATTATGGTGCAAATTTTTTTAGGGAAGATTATGGTACAATTTCGGGAAGAATAGTTATATATGGACATTTTCATAGGTTCTATATATTGATGCAATTATACTGAGCAACTATAAAAAAAGTACATGCTAAACCAATCCATTCCACTATATATCTTTTCATAACATTATAAACAACGCTATTTTATAATCTATTAGCCTTGTCAACAGTATCTAACAAAGAAGTCGATGAATGTTAGACCTATATTATAATTTGACAGTCATGGTATTCTTTGATTATTATTGTTGGCATTCTTTGATTATTATTGTTAGTACAAACCGTTTTCCTATAACACGTATGGTTTGAGATATTTTAGTATTTTCTTTTTTTATTCGGAGAAATACTTCGAATATAAATGAAAAAAGTGAGATTGGGGTAATTTAATTAGTTTTACTGGGGGCGTGAATACACGATGACTTTGTGTGGAATTTCCTATATGTAAAAATTGTAAATATATAGTTATAATGAAAGTATATTTCGATTCGAAGTAGCTAAAACAATTTAGTATACAATTTGTCTGGGCCTCATCCAAGACCAAATTTCAATTCATCCAGGTCTAGAAACAGCCTTAATTGGGCCCAATATGTCAACAAATAATCAAAATAGAGAAAAACCCCCAAAATATTATTTATAATTCGCCAAGAATTATAAATTACATAAAATCCAAATCCGATCTATTCTTTTCTTAACTGCTTTGAAGTAAAAGAGAAAAGGGAAATGAACCAAAGTTTACTTTTGATATAATTTGTAATTAAATTTGATGATCTCAGTAATAACTTATAAGCAATAAAAATAAAAAGTAAATAACAACAATACCGACTTCGGGTGAAGAACAGTGCTTAGAAAAGAGTGAAAGACGACTTATATTTTACTATATTTTTTGGAGAAAAAGACTTGGTCTTAGTGGGTTGCTCAACTACTTGATTTAAATTGTTACAGCCGCATATATAAGACTATTATGTATCATGTGCAATTAATGCTCTATATATCTAAGTCAACTGCAGTTTCCTTTTCTTCATCTTATATTTTCATGAAACCAGTTTCCTGTTACTTACTAACTTTAAGCTGGAATCACTATACATTAATGGGCTTTACTTTATCAGTGATATACAAGGAGAAATCTCACTTGCTGCACGTTTCAGCGTTTGACTTAATTTGTATTCTGAATAAAATAATGTTATTGAAATAAATCGAAAAGATATAATCTAATTGAAAATATGCTAGTTATCAGACAAAATATACCTTAAAAATTTGTGTAATATTGTGGCCTTGCTACGTATGAGAGGTATTGTTTTGTGTAGTTCCTTTTAGCTCAAAAACACACACACCCACACCTCATACATATGTAGTAACAATAAATATATTCGAATCGAGCTGAGTCGAGATAAGTATCATATATCAAAGAAGCTAATATCGATTCATTTGAATCAATTCGGCAAGTTCAACTTAATATGATTACAAAGAACTCTTTTCAAAAGGGATTTTATGATATAGCATTAATATCACCAATAACATGTCAGAGAAAAATCCCAAAACCCAATAATTGGGCTGCAATTTGTGATCCTATTCCTACCCAATGTGAATTCGCAGAGTTTCCAGTTTCCGCATAAATTACACTTTTTAGCAACTTTAATTCATGATGACTTTGTCCAAACATTAATACCAACCGTTTGCTAACTACCAAGGTTAAATACACAGCCACTCAATTTCAAGAGATCTGCACAACTATAAAATGAATTAAATTACAAGATCCTTTGGTTGTAGGATTCTGCACCATCTAGATTAATGTGGATCGTTGATCTACAAAAATAGTTGACTTCGATTTGCTTTAACTGTTCACTTTCAGTGCTGACAAATAAATTTGTGCGCCATTTTCTTTAAATCACGGATTTTAATCGCTGCTTGTTTAAAACTAGCTAGGACAGTTATTTGAGGACTAACACTTATTAATATGACTTTCAATTTGTATCAATTAATACATTTTACTTTGCAATTGGAACATCGATCAAATTTTACGTGTGTATAACGGACTTAGCTAAAACAATATTGTTCTGGCATATGATGAGCTTAGTTGAAGTGTTTTCATATGGTGAATACATTTCATTTTACCGTAATTTTGTCCGATGTTCTAATTAAAAAGTTTATAATTAAGAAAATCTAGGATTATAGTAACTGATTTAAGAGTAACATCATATAGTAATTGAATCAACGTTCACCATTTTCAATGCAATAAATTTTAAATAAATAGACAAATGCAAATCTTTGTCGAGTCAAGTTATTTAAATATTAATTGCTCCCATAAAAATTGGATATATGTCCATATCTATCCTAACCATTGTACTATCCATTAACTCGAACTCCAGGCTTATTGGTTGGAGGTGAAGCCTCGTACCAATTAAATTGTCTTCGACATTATCATAATATCTATTAATTAAAAATTATTAAGATGTCGAATATATATAATCATGATAAGGTACCACATGTTATACCAAACTTATTAATAATTCATATTTGGTAACTTATAAACAAACTCATTTATAACAAACATAGACTCGAAATGTTTTGATCCATAAATGAACGATCAAATCGAAGTCGTAGCCTCTGCAGAAATATCTGTTGCGCGTGCAATGAATGCACCGAATTTCCAAATGTACAACACTGTAAAGCCACTTCCCATTCTTGCTTGCTCTAATTCTGCTATATAAATAACTGCTTTCTTCATGCCTTCTAAATTCCATTCTCACTTAACATAAATGGGGTCTAGAGGAGTTAGGGGATGGGTGGCTGTGTACCTTGTGGCGGCGGTCGTGCTGAGCCTCCGCCACGATGGGGCGCTGGCGGAGCCTCAAGTTCCTTGCCTCTTTATATTTGGTGATTCGTTGGTGGACAACGGCAACAACAACAACATTCAGTCTTTGGCCAAGGCTAATTACTTGCCTTACGGAGTCGATTTTCCTAACGGCCCGACCGGCCGGTTTTCCAATGGGAAAACCACAGTCGATGTAGTGGGTATGCTCATTGACTAATATCTATTACTATATGATTGTACTTTTAATAGAATAAAAAGAGGTAGCTAGGAGTATAACTTTTTTGTTATTACAGCTGAATTACTAGGCTTTGATGACTACATTCCGCCGTACGCCACCGCCCGCGGCCAACAAATACTCCGGGGAGTGAATTATGCATCTGCCGCTGCCGGAATTAGATCGGAAACTGGCCGGCAATTGGTAGTCGCGAAAAACATGCACGAATTACATTTGTTTATTTAAATAATCTAATAACAATTGTTGATTAATTAATGTAATGATGTGAATTAGGGGGGAAGAATTGATTTGACGGGACAAGTTAACAACTACAGGAACACCGTGGCACAAGTGGTGAACATTCTCGGCGACGAAGCCTCGGCCGCAAATTATCTGAGCAAATGCATCTACTCCGTGGGAGTGGGCAGCAACGACTACCTCAACAACTACTTCATGCCCCTTTACTACTCCACCAGCCGCCGCTACTCGCCGGAGCAATACGCCGACGTTTTGATCCAACAGTATACTCAACAACTCAGGGTACGTAGGTACCAACCCCATTGTTAGAGCATGTTTGGTGCTTATACTGATATTTGTTTTGCATGTGCAGAATTTGTACAATTACGGAGCTAGGAAGTTCGTGCTGATTGGGATCGGGCAGATCGGGTGCAGCCCCAACGCGCTGGCGCAGAACAGCCCCGACGGAACCACGTGCGTCAGACGAATCAACGACGCCAACCAGATATTCAACAGAAAGCTCAAGGGGTTGGTCGACACGTTTAACCAGAACACCCCCACCGCCAAATTCATCTTCATCGACGCGTACGGGATCTTCCAGGATCTTATCCAGACCCCGTCCGCTTTCGGTAATTATTGGGTCCTCTGTCTCTGTTTTGATATAAGAGACAAACCTAGCTCTGACATCAACTTAAAAAATTTGTTGGTGCAGGTTTCAGCGTGACAAACGCGGGGTGCTGCGGGGTGGGGAGGAACAACGGGCAGATTACATGCCTCCCCGGGCAGACTCCGTGCAGGAATAGGGACCAATATCTGTTTTGGGATGCATTCCATCCCACAGAGGCCGCCAATACGATCGTCGGGAGACGATCTTATAGCGCTCAGAAGGCCTCCGACGCGTATCCCTTCGATATTCGTCGGTTGGCGCAGCTCTGAGATGTGGAGGAATGGAAGATGAAGATTGATCACCATATATATCTTAATAACATAGTAGTAATTAACTTGTGATAGATAATACGCGTGGAATTTGTATCTTTTTTTTTTTTGGGTGTTTCTGAGTTGCGATTTCTTCTGCATTGGGGATCGTATTTTTTTGGAAATGATTGTAGTGATTATGATGTAATAGTGTTTGTTTTATTGTTTTTAAGGATGGAATTCCAATCTATGTAGATGGAAAAATAAAATTAACCATCGAAATTTTTATACTTCCTATTGTGTGTTGAATATTTATTTGCTCGGGGTCTACTTTTCTTGAGCAACGAATTATCATGGGTCGGATGGGCCAACAGACCGCTTGGATCATATGTGTTCGAATATATTTTTATTATTAATATGACATTATTATAAAATAAAAATTAATTTTACAATGAATCTAATTAATATCTATTATTAAAATTTTAAAAATTAAATATCTTTAAGAATAAAATTCAAATGTTAAAAGATATTGTAATAAATTATAATTAGAGTTGAAATTGAAGATTTTCTTTAAAAAAAATAATAGTGGTACTGAAGCGAGACATAAAAAAGTGGGATAATGTATGTGTGCGTGTTGGCCTAATAGTAGGAGGTTAATGTGTAAGGCCAATGGTCTCGAATTCAATCTTCCATAGTTTTGATTAAGTGTAGTTTTTAACTTTTTATATATCTTAACTAATATATGATCTTATCTCCTAACTAAGCATATTAGTTGGTGGTTGTCCTCACGCATGCTTACGTGAGGACAACCTTAAAGCTAAAGAACTAAAAATGCATCTTATCTGGAGAAGGATTATTAACTGGTTATAATGGTTATAGGCACACTCAATGGGTTCAAGCCCAATCCTACGGCCCTATTTAGCCAAGCACAATGATTTTTATTATTATTGTATAGTATGGCAGTGTTTATAAAAAAAAAATACTAATTTTAGCCCACTCCAATTAATGCTATTTCAATTTAACATATCTGATCATACTTGTTCTGGAATCTAAATAGTATATAGTAAAATTTATTTACGACACAAGGTGAAAATATATTAATAATATATTAGAACTTAAGATGGATGAGATTGTAAATAAATATGGAAAAATCACATAAATCAAAAGTGGAGGATTATAGAGTGACATGTAGGATCAAATGATGAGATGACACTAAGAATGCTATAATATACTAGCTCCGTGTGTGTTGGCCTAGTGGTAGGAGGTTAATGCTGGAGGACAAAGGTCTCGGGTTCAAATTCTCCGTGACGCAACCTTTAAAATTTATGCATTTACTTATAAATATAATTCTGCATTTAAGATTGAAATTTCTAATTTTGCTCGAATCTGTGTTTCATTGAATCTTGAAATAAGTACTACTAATCTTACACATGAAAATCTAAGTAAAATTTAGCATAATGAATCTCCATCAATTCAATCGTAATGAATTTTTATAAAGAAAATAATTATTTGCACATTAAAATAGAATTCAATTTAGCATGATTTGCTACAAAATTGAAACTTTCCATTTGGATTAATAGGGAGATCTTATAATTATTGTGGAATTAAAAAATGGTAAGAATGTAAATAAAGTGAAAACAAAAGATAAATCAAGAAATGATATGACAATATTTTTTACTAATCATATTATATAGTATTAGATATATATGTATTTGATAGATGATAAATATGTGTACTATACATATATATTTACCCAATATAAGAATATATAGTGGTAAATATTTAGCATTATCAGTTTCTTGATTTCTTGATTTATCTTTTGTTTTCACTTTATTTACATTCTTACCCAATAAAATTCTATTTTTCTGATCAAAAAAAGAATATATAGTGGTAAATATTTAGCATTATCAGTTCATCAATAAATCTTAAATCATCATCGTGGTTCTTGAACCGTAAATTAGAGTAGCATACATCATGACCGAGGCATTAATTACATAAATATAAATTCAAATAGTATCTCCTAAAACAATTAGATATATACTTCGAAATTTACATTTTAAAAAAATCAACTTTATTTTATTCATGCTCTCAATACAAGTTTTTTACTTGTTAGTCTTTTAGTCGGTAATTAAAGATAAAAGGTAAATTTATTATCTTTATTATCCTACAATTCGTTTTGGTGGAAAGCATTTATTTTGTGATGAAGTGAATATTCCACATGTTTCCAAATAAATGTTATATTTGAAATAATTTTGTTCTCAAATGATGGCATATAAATAAACAGCCAACCTCACAATTTGAATCGAGTGGATCCTTCGAAAAATGGACATGAAATTCTTTCTTTTTTCTATGTTATTTTTAATTGTGAAATCTTGTATTTCAATTGAGGGGCAACAAGTTCCTTGTCTGTTCATTATGGGCGACTCTTTGTTTGATAATGGCAATAATAATAATCTTTTTACATTGGCTAAATCCAACTATTTACCTTATGGGATTGATTATCCAAATGGGCCGACCGGCCGCTTCTGCAATGGCAAAAACATGGCTGATTTTCTTGGTTAACATTCGTCACTCTACTAATTAGACCACATAATTTTCTATATGTACAAATTTTCATGTTCAATGACATTGTATATGTTATTTGTGAAATTGATACATATGTTGATTGGTCATCATTCATGTTCAATGCAGCTAAATTTTTAGGATATGAGAAGCCAATTCCACCATTCGCTACCGCAGATGGTGCTGAGATTCTCAAAGGTGTGAACTATGCATCGGGAGGAGGAGGAATACTCGACAACACAGGAATATTACAGGTCGGGATGAATTATGTTTGATTTCTTCACTATATTACTTTTAAGATTTGAGTATTTGATTATAACGTAAAAGTTACGTGAAAATTATAAATTTCGTAAAAGGAGATATTTGTAGTAATTATCAATATCTGCCTTTCAACAACTCTGATCCTTCACTGCATTCGACATTGTATTCCGGGCCTCTAATTATTGCAAATAATATATACCTATCTATCCCGCTATATATAAGCGACTTGCATACTTTTTTGAATCATCTCATTAAAAGTGGGTTGATCCAAAAGAGGAAACATTTTTTGCCTTCAAAGTTTACATTAAGAAAGTTACATTTTTGCTTAAATATTTTACAGAAAAATATACAACATTCTTAATCTACGTTTAAAACAGATATGAGCCACTTATAATCAGCGGAGTTCCATTTATTATCGTTCTTTCATATTAAGAAGATATTAAGGATAAATACAAAATCCCAATTGTAATAATTGGCTTTTAAATCTTTATGATTACATGAAAATCATTCGTTCCTCATGCGATTGAAGATTTTAATGCAAAACTATTACTCCAGTTTGAGAGTATAAAATTAGGGAACGAATTTTAATATTTTTATACTCAAACAAAAAATGAGTCGTGTTTTCATGTGGGTATCCACAACGTTTGATTCTAAGACAGATTAAAAATGTATAATTAAATTTATTATTTTAATAAATTAATAAAAGAATGTTTAATAAAATTTATTGTAAATATTACTTTAGATCCAAAACCTTTTGGCATTATCAGATATATATATATATATATATATATTAAATCCCGAACTTCGATTTTGTATCAATTTTACCCCATGTCTACTTGTCGGCTTCTAAAAGTTGACTCGACTCGCTGAATTGCCAAAGTTTAGTTAACAATGTTTTATATAACATGACATAGACGGCTTCGTTTTCCTTCAAATTTATGAGACACAAATAACATTATGGTACCGTATAAGTTTTTCAAAAAATATTTTTAAATACACGTTGACAATCCGACGACGTATGACAACATTCTGAAATCAAAAGAATAAATGGGGCAAAATTGATACGAAATCAATAGTTTAGGATTTAAAAAAAATAACAATTTCGACGGTTTTGAGGTTCTATTTAACATTATATACATTGTAAATGATGCCCCATTATTTATCATAGGGTGATCGGTTGAGTATGAACAAACAATTATCTAAGCATGGAGTTACAATTTCAAAAATCAACCATTTACTGGGAAATGCGACATTAGTTAGGGAGCATCTCAACAAATGCTTGTATGTGGTGAATATGGGAAGCAACGAGTATGTGAACAACTACTTGTTATCACCACTTTATCTAACTAGCATGTTCCAAACTCCACAAAAGTTTGCAACAAATGTGATCGATCAATACTCTAAGCAACTCAAGGTTAGTATTTTTCCTTATTGGGCTGAGTTCTCCATTGCACAATTCGTAATATCTCATGTTGTATTTAGGGATGACTAACAATGAAAATTTAAGAATCTACCATTTGCTTTGTCCAAGTTCTTAATTACTTTCCATAAATGCAAATTCCTACCAATATTTTGGTGAATTTATACCATTCACACGTAAATGAAAAGGAACCGTTATATAATCCCGTAATAGAGGATCTGAATTAGTTTGCCAAATTAGTGATACGTTGTCAATAAAAGTTCACGAATGTAACAAATCAAATATTTATAATTTCTCATAAATAACGTGTCAATCATTCGCAAATACAAAACGAGGTCAACGGCAGTGCAATAAATATGTGATCATTGAGGATAACCCTAATATTTTTAATTTTGTTTCTGTTTTGGTAGATGTTGTACAACTATGGAGCAAGAAAAATAGTTGTTTATGAGTTGGCTTTAATTGGTTGCATACCTCAATATTTGTCTGCCAAGTCAAGGAATGGATCTATTTGCAACGACTCCATTAATAAAATCGTCCAACCCTTCAACGACCTGTTGAAGCCGCTCGTCGACGACCTCAATGCAAATCTCCACGGGGCGCAATTTATCATGATAAATTCCACTAGCATTAATACTAGGGGAGACATTTCAGCCTTAGGTAAGTCTGCGTTTTAATGTATTATTTTATTTTATTATTATTGCTTAAATTGTATAGTAAACTTTGTATATATTAATTAATTGCAGGTATTAAAGTTAAAAATGCCCCGTGTTGCACTGTATCAAAGATAACAGGACTATGTGAAGTTGGAAAAGAAATATGCAGGAATAGAAATGAGTACTTTTATTGGGATAATTATCATCTCTCGGAAAATGGAAATCACTTTGCAGCTGCAAGATCCTACAATGCACACTTTCCCACCGACGCTTACCCATTTGATATCCGTCGTCTCGCTCAACTATAATTGAAATAATTTGGTATGTTATGTTAAATTATCTTTTTATAAATTTGAGAATAATTGCGTTTCATCAAATCGTAAAGCTCGTCGAGTTGTGTTAAATAATACTCCACCTAACTAATTGATACTATACCATTATTGAACCCTATACCCCTCATTTCTAATATTGTTAAATTGAATTGAATGTTTTTTTTTATAATTAAATTACATAAATTAAAGATCGCGTCATAGAGGACTCGAACCCGAGACCTTTGGCCTCAGGCATTAGCCTCATACCACTAGGCCAACACACACAAATTGAATTGAATGTTAATAAGAGATGGAGATGTACATTAATGCCAAATAAAAAGATTTTGCACATCTATACCTCCCAAATTAAGCTATATAGGACATTATTTACGGTTTAGTATAACATAAGAAATACGATAATAATGAGGATCTAAATTTGATTGAGGGCAATTCTTTTCATAACCCACATTTTGCTCATCATAGCTTCTATTTTTTAAAAAATTAAAAATATTTATAAATTTACAACTCTCTCCTCGTAGCCCCAAATTAAACTTCATATGCCAAAATCGAATTGCATATCTCAAAATCTTGAAGAAGAAAAGTTGAGGTTGAACCAGAGTCCGGCGACGATGGAAGAAAGTGAATAAATTTAACTTTGTATAAATCCATCAATTTTTTCGGCTGCCACGTCGAGTTCATCTTCACCTAAAAATCAACTCATTGAATGCTTACTATGATGTATGATTTGCAATAATTCTCAAATTCTCCTAGCGAAGAAGGGTTGGTCAAACTAAACATGGACATAATTTTCTTCTTGTTTAATCTCGACAGAGCCATAAGCCCATAATGGGAGAAAGCCAGCAGATTGATTATCGATAAATGAGACAATTGATTATTGCATTATCCACAAGCGTGTTTAAGAATCTAAAGAAGAAGAAAACTTTGTTGAATTCAATAAATCAAGAACCCATTTTTCTACATCATCCATCTCATATTCTCTAAAAGATCACAACCTTTCTCGTTAGAATTTATTGAATTTAGGAAAAAGATTGTTGAGATCATTGAAAAATATTGGATTTTGGCAAGAAGGAAAGAAGAAATTGGTGGTCGGACGTTAAAAAAATTGACAGTTGTTTGTTGCAAATTATGGAGTTTCACATTAAAAATGAAGAAGATAACAAAGTTTTCTCTTCATTGAAGAAGGCTTTTTGGTTGTGCCGTGGCCCGTTGTGGTGAAGTGACAATGCGACGGAGGAAGACAATGAAATTTGTTGCCCTATAACCTCCATTCGAATTAAGGCTACAAGGATAAATTTGTAAACTCATAAATATTTTTAATAACATATTTAAAAGGAGGTATAATGACTAAAATGGGGCTATGAATAGAATAGCCCTTTGATTCAGGCTAAGAATCATTGGGCTTAGCTATGTGCCGGCCAGCAACAGATCGAATTTGGGCCAACAATGCAAATTGCAATAGAGGTTGAGTTTTTTTTTTAATTGTATTTTAAAATAAAATTTAAAACAACATAAGAAGGTAAATATTACTTTAAGTCTCAACTTATTTTGACACTATTAATTATATTTTGACCAATTAGAAATAATTTTTTGAAACCGTAAACCATCAATTATATATCAATAACGTTTTCTATCTAATTTATTGACTCCAAAAAGTAGACGTGACTTGGCTGAATTCCACATTTTATCTAACAAATCTTCTTTTAAAAACTAACACAACACAAAAAGTCATGTCATTTGTACCTCACAAAATGAACGAAGGCACAATTGATACAAATCAATAGTTCGAAGTCTAAACAAATATTTCTGATTATAACTACTCGCTAGAAAGTATACAAAATATAATACGCGTATCTCTTACAAATTTATAATAATAATGACAATTAATGCTTTTGAAATTTTTTAACAAAACCAAATATAGATTATTAAACAAAGTATGAGTATAAGTAGATCGATAAAAATAAATAGTTGATTTTTATTATTAATGCTTCAAAATTAAAATAAATATAATAAAATGCTAACAAAATAAAACTAACTAAAAATGGTAATAATAGAAAGAGTAATTACAAATATTAAAGACTTATTTGTATTTAAAAATACAAATAACATGGGGTACATCTGACCATTTTCTCCCGTTTAAAAGTTTGTCAAACCCCAAATTAATTTAATGCGAGACTTCAATACGTCTTAACTACATAAAATTTATTTTTATACAACATATATCAACATTAAATTCTTATCAAAGGCGTCCATGATGGATTAGAAAAAGTACAAACTTGTAGTAACTTGAATTTAAGGGTACAATATATAGCTGGGGTTTTCTATGCATAGAGTTTGGTTTTACCTTACAAATTTTAAAACTATATACCGCGCGTGCGTTCACATTATTTCTAGTACAACTGTAGTGTATGTAAGATTCTTGTGGGGATGCATTCGACCCAACTAATATTGAATGCACTTTCTAAAACTCAATCAATACTTTTCTTCAAATTGACATTTTACATACTAATTAGATGATATGTCACGTTTTTTCCATTACAATAAGATTGTAGGGGATTGAATCCTTAATCTCACACTTATAATATAGACATTGCACCACTTAGTCTCCCCGATGGAATATCATTATCATGTTCTGCTCGTCTATAAAATGCACAAAAAAAAGATAATATATTGAACCGCGAAAAGATTATAACCTCATTTATTCCCATGCCGCTAAACTAAACGGCTAAAGGACTCGATTAGCTCTAAAAATAATATACAAATAAAAGAAAAACTGCCTACGCACCTAACTCAAAATGTAAATTAATACTAATTTATTTATTACCCTTAAAGCTAATCTTTCTCTAGCACAATCTATACATATAGCACTAAAAAAAATATAAAAATTAATTGAAAAGAAAATTCTAGCTCTCGCTCTTCCATACTATTTACCTATATATATGTGATGGTGTGTGTAGAACAACATGTACATTGTTGAAAATTTAGAAATAAGGGGTCTTTCTTCTTTGTTTTGAAAAAAATGGGAGCAAGAATTAATCACGTACTATTTGTTTTCCATATGTTGTATTTTATTAGAAAACCAGTGGCTTCCGTTTATGCAAAGAAACAATTAGTTCCTTGTGTTTTCTTTTTTGGGGATTCTCTTTTTGATAATGGAAACAACAATATTCGTACTACAATTGCCAAAGCCAATTATTCACCTTACGGGATTGACTATCCCACCGGTCCGACCGGCAGATTCTCCAACGGCAAAAACCTACCCGATTTTCTCGGTTCGTTGACTCGACTGCATTTATTAATTATCTTTTTTTTACAGAAAGAAATAAATAATTTAATTCACTATATATTCATGAATGACGGAACTCGATTATATCGTTGAATATTAATTGATGCAGCTGAGAGTTTGGGTTTTAAGAAACCTATTCCTCCATATGCATTTGCAAAGGGTGCCAAGATTCTGAAAGGTGTAAACTATGGATCGGGAGGAGGTGGAATCCGGAAGAGAATTGGTAATTTATGAATTATATTTAATTAATTATTTTATTTTATTATTCATATATATCTAAAATGTACCACTTAAAACATATCTCTTGTAACGGCCTATTATATAGTATGTTATTTATAATAATAATAATATTATAATAATAGTAATATGATATGTGACAATATATGTGTATAGGGTGATGTAATGAGCATGACGGAGCAAGTGAATATTCATGGAAACGCAGGTCGTGCGAGAGAGCATCTCAACAAGTGCTTATATATCTCGAATATGGGAAATAACGATTATATCAACAATTATTTGTCCCCCAAATTCCACCAATCTAGCACTTTCTACACTCCACAAAAGTTTGCAGCACTTTTGATCAATCGATATCGTCAACAACTCAGGGTTAGTATTAACTATCCTTTTCACTTTTAAATAATTAATGTTTTTACAGTAATATTTTATTGGAATTAAACCTTTTCAAACATACATTTGTATGGGATTATATGTCAAGACACCATTTATGAGCACATATTAAGAACACGCCAACATATAATTCGTGTTTGTAGTGACGAAATCAGAATTTGATAAAAGGTGGACTTAAAAATAAATACTTTGACTTAAAAAAGATCGATTTTCACTTAAGGTGTGTTTTATGAGATTTCACAAAATCTATATACATTTGTATCTTTTACATATTCTTTAATTTTAAAATTATTTTGGATTGAGCTAGCTAATTTTGAATTAGGCTCAACAAAATACATGATTATTTAAAAAGAAAATTGGGCCTTGCACCAGGTCGTAGACCAGTGCGAGCCCTTAATAGATCCACCACTGCTTGTTTGTATTTTTTAGTTAGTTTTCAAATATCTCATAAATTATTCTCAATAAATCACATTTTTAATAATTTTTAAATTTAATGAGAGAAAAAAAAAATGAAAAAGTAAAAGATATACTAGCCCTTGAAAAAGATTGACAATAAAACTAATATCTTCTTACATAAAAGTAGATAAAACAATTCTAACCTCCCTCAGGCGGCCATCTACTTTTTACAAATTGTTTGTAGATGTATACAAATTATTTTCATGTGTGGTAGAGGTTGTACAAGTATGGAGCAAGGAAAGTAGCAATTTTTGGATTGGGTTCAATTGGCAGCCTACCTCAACTGAGGGCTGCAAATTCCAGCTATGACTTGATCGTCTCCACCAATAAAGTTGTACAACAGATTCCCCCCACTCATCGACGACCTCAATGCTAATCTCCATTTCTCTTTATAAATACTACCAACATCGGACAAGGGGATCCTTCCGCCATAGGTATGTTTTTTTCTTTTTCAAAAAATTAAAAATGAATAATCTTATTGTCTAATTTGTACAATATTCGTTATTGAAGGTATAAAAGTTATGGATGCTCCATGTTGTAAGGTATCACCGGTAACAGGACTATGTGATTCTGGAAAAAAACCATGTAGCGAAAGAAATGAGTATTATTTTTGGGATAATTTTCATCCCACAGAAACGGTAAATCATGCGGTGGCTAAACGATCGTACGCTGCAGCGTCGCCCGCCGATGCTTACCCGACCGACATTCGGAATCTCGCTTGACGAAAATAAGAGTGTTTTTTCTCATTATTTCGGATGTTCTACGTTTCTTGTCTATCTTTTTTACAATATAATGTGAGGAACTATTACAGTATTACTATTTACTTTTTGTAAATCAAAAGAAACTCGTTCAATTTATTTAAGAAATATCCAAAATTATCGCATATCACTAATTAATTTTAGCACGAAATGCATCAAGTAACTATTCTCTATAGTTCAAAGAATGCCAATTTTTTCATAAATGTCGTCTCCCACTTTTCATAACAAAGTAGTACCCAATAAATTGACTTCATTTCAAATTTAGGACCAGCACATTTTCCTCGAAACAAAAAACCGTGCCAGCAACCAAAAAGTAAGAAAAAAAAAGAAAAAATCAAACTTGTATTCGAGTACAATTTTCAGACAGATAAATACCAAAAGAAACCCATAAAATTCAACGTTGCACGACATTGTACATTGTACTTTATTAGGAACTAATTAGTAAAGCATGTCATGCTAGGTCACAAATTATCAATACATATATATGAACTAAATTGGGGCCTCAATCTTACAAGAATACAACATAAACATTGATTAATCAGCAAAATATATGTATTAAGAAAGAGTTTTTGGATCGAACATGAAGCTGATCCTTCATCTCTAAGAGAGCCAAACTTGCTCATCTTGACTTGCCCACAATTCTCACGACACCACATTCGTGTCAGCTGTTGAGACCACAAAAAAGTATGTAGGCTAAATTATTTTTTAGAACTTATATTAAAAACTAGTACATTATAACATTAACATCGCAAAGAATTAAAAGTGGTGTTATTATTGAAACAATTTGTAAAGAATGGTTAAAAAATTGGCTGCATTTTTTGCAATTAATCAACATCCAAGTTGGGAGCAGTCGATTGTGACATTAATGAATATATATACTATGATTGAAAGGCGAGGAGATCTGAGGTCTTACACTAATTGAAGAGATGGCTGATCTTGCCTATGGTAATCATCGGACGGCTGAAGAGCGTTGACTTGAAGATAATCGCGGGCATCGAACGGCTGAGGTTGAACGAGATCGGGATACTGATCAGAACTCCCTGGCATCAAGTTCATGTGCTGCAGCCCTCTCTCAGTTTCAGCTATCTAATTAATATACACATTAATTAATTAATTAATTATATTGTGAGAGAGAGAGAGATAGAAGATAGAGACCTTTGCTCGAAGGTATTGATTGTTCTGATGTAAGTCAATCTCCTGCTGGCAATATGATTCACATGAGGAGATAAACATAATCAGATGGCAGAGACTATATCTTTCAAAAACTAAAATAACAGTATTATTATATATATCAAGATTTTTCACACGAGACTCTATTTGAAATCGGTGTAACATTTCAATTCTAATTGAGACGATATTCAAAAACTTTATAAACTATTTGAAGTTGAATGGACCGGACAAAATGTAATTAATTCATTCATACAAAAAAAGAATGAACAAAGAAACATAAAGAACAAATAAAATTATGGTACCTTTATATTCAGTAATTTGATCTAGCTCTAACAAAATTGGGTCAGCATTCCATATTATATTCCCATTTACAATATTTAAAAATAAATAAATATTAAAATTAAACCAGTTAGACTAGTTGAATTGGGATTCGCGTAATGGCATGAAGCAAAGATAAAGAGAAATGTAATAAATAAATATAATTCACAACTTACCCTCTTTTGCATGTACTCAATTTCAGCAAACAGCAGCTCATTCTGCAATAACGTGTAAATATTGATAAGAAATAGAATAAAGAAAAGTATGTAAATTCAACTGCAATTTTCAATTATCTTTCGGTGGAATTACTAAATGAATGATCATACCCAATTTAATTGTTTGAAAAGGTTAAATTAATTTAAATTAAAGAAATATTAAGGTATTTTGATTCTTTTTTCTTAGTTGAAGACCCTAAATCAATGAAATTATTTATCTACCTTCTTCGATCTGATTTTACCAATTGCTCTCTCAACTTTAGTCTCCAAATTCTTGAGCTCCCTCAGATTCAAAGCACCTAAGCACTCACCAACCATGTTCCTGTCACAAACAGATATAAATATTATTGTTATGCAAATTTCACAAAAAGAAAAATAACAAAATAAGAATTTAGAAATAATACCTATTATTATTCTGCAAATTACTGATTTGTGCGCGAAGTTTCGAAGACTCTTGCTGGTAATACTGAAACAAGCATAGTTGAAGAAGTGTAATATGGAGCATATTGGAGGTTGTACCAATCATTAATTGCTTGAAATTCATGAACTTTGAGTCACTAATTATTTTCACAATTCTCAAGATAATTAAGGTTTTTATAATAACCAATCCCTATATATATATTGGATTGGTTATTGAAATCTCAATTATCGTGAAAATTGTGAAAGTAAACGCATATAATCGTAGTAAAAAGTATCTATATAACAAAAATAAAAAATGAAATTTTTGCTCCTAACAAGATTTGAATTCGGGTGATGCATTTCCTCTAGTAAAGTGATACATTCACTATAGATTTTTGTAATCCAAGGACTGAAAATTATTCTCACATCCGCAGATCAGGTCAAGTACCCGACCAAAGTTTCTTAAACTAAGTTGATATTGTATAAGAAAAAAGTAAAAATAAATGATATCTAAAATGGTACCAATTATAAATTTCAACTAAATATAAAAATGACCAACAAGTAAATAATAATAATGACCAAATTGAAAAGAAAATTAATTTGTACCTGAGTATTAGCTTCAGAAATAGAGCCACTACTTGAGGAATCTGAGGATGCTTTCTTGTACCTCTCAATTGTTGCTTTAACACTACATTGATTTATACACTGCATTAATTTATATTCCAATTTCAACGAATCCTTAGACTATTCAAACATTGTTCATATACTTATTACTATATCGATACTAATCAACTTATCAACTGATAATGTGACAGAAACATGTCAATAAATTAGAATCAACAAAAAGACATTAATCAGTAAGATTTTCCCCTAAAATTTAGAAACATAAATATATGCTCCCTCTATCCTCAAATAAATGTCTCATATGAAAATATAATATATCCCTTAATAATTTTCCTATAAATATTAGAATTCTATGGAATATCTCAAATTTCTCATTCTGCCCTTGTTATGAACTAAATTCTTTAGTTATTCAATTATTCATGAAATAGATTAAGGGTAAAAATGTAATTTAACTAAGTTATTTGGCATAAAGTTTTTTATGGAAACACTCACTTCGTCCCACTAAAAGTGACTCTTGATCATTTTTAGGCGTTCCACTCATAATGGTTTGTTCCGGGAAAAAAAGAATTAATATTGCCGTAAAAAGTGTCTCAAATCAAGTGGATCACACCAATTTAAACATAAAAACACAACTTTCTTAATGTACATGTTCAAAAGTAACCAATAATTTTTAGTAGAAGAGAGAAAGTAACATTGATAAGTACTATTCTCTTTATTCACAATCCGTTTGTGAAATTATTCTTTTTTTATTCGCCCACAAATTATTTGCTACTTTTCATTTATAAAAATATTTTAGCCCATATTTGCAACTTTCAATACATCATACTAATTAAAATCAAGAAAAATATTAAAACATTTACCGATCAAAATGTGGCAAATGAATTATAGACGGAGAAAGTATTGATATTGAAATAAAAGATTAAGGACAACCTTTTTTGTCTGAAAAGGTTTTTATCTAATTCTATGTTGTCCATTCAAGATGTCCAATTGACATGATCCAATATAGTAAAATTAAATTCAAGTGTGACCAGAAAAAAGAAAAGAACTCCCTCAATTTTCTCAGTATGCTGCTACCTTAATATCCTCGAGACAGTGATTGGCTGTCCTTGCCAAGCTGGCCAAACCTCACAACATGATTGGCCTTATTTCTAGGTCACAAGTAGGCAGTAATTTCCTCACAGTTAATGCTATTAACCAGAAATTCCTCCCTATTCTACAACGGTTAATACTATTAACCTCACCTTTTCAACAGTCATTTTTGTAAAATCCGAAAACCTCAGAATCTCAGAACCTCCTCATTGGTTGGGCAACGCCCGTACATTGCCTCTGCTCTGAATTGAAGTCTGGAAACTCCCTCTCTCTCTCTCTCTATATATATATATATATATATCTATATATATTTGAAGATAGAAGAATTGATACATCTAAGGAGGTGTATGTTTTTATGTATTTATGATGGATAATGTATTGATAAATAAAATAATTTGAAGAGTGCTTGAATATATAGAATATTGTTAAAGAAAAAAGGAAAGCATGGTTTCCGGAAATGGAAACTCGTGAGATGCTGCGCTAATAAAGAAGCTATAATGAGATGGCAAAAATCAAGCAAGGAGTTTTTCTTTGGTTTTCAACTCGCTTTCTCCACTGATACTTTCCTCTTTTAGTTTCAAGAACTTTAATGCTTTGTGAAAGCATCAAAATGACTTGACACACACAAATGGGATTCTGATTATTTCTTTTCAAGAAACACAGAAATTTCTGAGAGAGGGGCAGATCAGGAACATATGTTAAGATCTATGATGGATTGCTTCTTGTCAAAAGTCAAGAATTTTGAAGTGATTAACAAGAAAATGTTCGTGATCAAATATATTCTTGAAAACTGAGTGAAAAGAGAAGAAAGTACAGAAGAAAGAAAAAATGACCCTTTTTTCTATGAGAAGGAAAGAATTGGTTTAAAGGGGAAAAAAAATTGAATCTTGATTGGGGGTTTTGTTAAATTATTTGTCCGTTTAAAATCAACGTATATTCAGATCTAAATATTTTGAAAAGGACTAATTTTTTCTATTGATTTAGGGATCTGAGATAGGCCAGCCCTAACCCTAATTAGGTCAGCTTTCGGTGTAGTTAAATTGCCGAAGTGGAAAATTTCTCAACGAATTGAAGCTTAGAGATTTTCAGAAACAAAAATATTTTATTTCAAATCCAATTAAAAAGAATCAAGAATAGTTGAACATCAAATCAACAAAGGAAAAGAAAACACCTAATTAAGATCTGTAATTAGGGATATTGACACCTTTCTTGCACAGCCTTTGATGATGTAGCTTAATACAGATTCCATCACGATTAAGGAAGTGTCAAGAAAGATGGATGAAGGGACTAATTGAGAGAGAGAGAGAAGAGAGAGAGAGAGAGATGATTTCATCTCCAGAATTTTAGAAAGCATCATACAAGAGATCTTGTATCTGCTAAAACATGGGGGGGAGAGAGAGAGAGAGAAGAGAGAGAGAAGAGTGAATTTTGTGATAACCAAAACATGAGAGAGAGAAAGAGAGAGAGAGAGAGGGGAGAGACCAGTGAAGTGAGGAAGATGAAATTTTGTAAACATTTCTTGCTTAACAAAAACAACTATGCAGCTGCTGTGTTTCCCCACCATACACACAAAGAGATCTTTGCACTTGCCAAAACATGAGACTAATTGGGATCATCACAAAAAGAGGAAAACCCCATAAAGCACAGTGAAAGTTGAAAAACACAAAATTGGGAAAATCAGAAAGCCAGCCAAAATCCATAATCTATCTCAAGCAAAAATCTTCACTGTAAAAGGCCTCATGTCCTTCATCTCACAATCCTTTCCTAATTTTCTCACACACTGTCTTAAAACAGACAATCAACCCACAATTTCATCCCAACCTTCAACTATTTAGTACCCCTTTTAGATGTACAAAACCAACACAACTCAAACCAAACCTTCTTGCCCTAGATCCTATATTAATATTCAAGTACTTTAAAATTTCCAAACAATTTTCCCCCTTTTTTTCAAGATCCCTTTTTTCAAGTGCAATATATATAAATTAACTTGTACCTGTTATTAGCATACTCATACAAGCGGCCTCTGCTCGAGAAAACAATCAGTGCAACCTCAGCATCACAAAGCACAGATAATTCATAGGCCTTCTTGAGTAAACCATTCCGCCTCTTGCAGAAGGTCACCTGCCGATTTGTTGTGTTTTCGATCCGTTTGATCTCGATCTTCCCCCTCCCAATCTTCCTCTCAGATGACATCTCCCTTGATTGATCACTTTGGAGCTCCATTTCCAGCTGCAAGATACCAAAAAATAAAATAAAATCAGCAATTCATACATAGAATACATACTTCTTTCCTTATTTCACCCTTTTGTCCACCTTGTTTAAGGTCAATCAGTAATCACAAACATCTTATCCAAATATTTTCAAGAAATGCATTTTATAGAAAAGGGCAGCTTGAAGATTGAATTTTTATCAAGCCCATGAAAAAAAAATTGTTGCAACAAAATGGAAATTTGTACCTTCACTAACCATATTAAACAAGTAGATCAAGAGCAAGGATAAAAAATTTCAAAAAAATTGTATTCCACACAAAAGGGCAGCTTAAAGATTCGATTTCTTATCAACCCATAATTTATTTATTATTTTGCAAGAATGGAAATTTTACCTTAGTGGGGTGGGGTGTTTGGGAGGGTATTGAGAAAAAAAGGTTGATTTTTTCTGTGTTTTGAGCTTTCGTCTCACAAATCTGCAAGAGAGAATGCAGAAAATGGTTGTTTCCACCAGCAGTTGTGTGTATTTATAAAAATAAGAAAATGACCTTTTATTTTGATGATTAGTACAATTTGATGACATTTTGTGGTCACCATACACTACTAGATGGGCTACCATAAGAAAAAATTATAGCTCGGGCGCTTTATTATGTTTTCTACGAGTGTGTATGTTATGTTTGTACCTCGACGCGGATACAAAGTATTATATAAACATATACATGACGTGTATCCATAAAATACAGCTCAAAATGAGAGATGAAATGGGAGAAGTTGTGAAACCATCATCTTATACAAAATTAGAAAGGGGTAACTGCGCCAAAATACACGAACTTTAGCCAAGTTATGACGTTTAAAATCTTTTTGTAAATACACCACCTTTCATTCCATTCTTATTTGTCACACGCGTAAAATTTCCGGTAAAATTGTAGCTGATGTGGAGGCCGGAAATGCTTACATGAATATAACGGACTTGCGAAATAAACCACACCATTTCTATTTGACTAAAACGAAATATTATAGCTCAATCAAGAGAGATGAGTTGCCCCAAAACACGACCGCCAACTGTTCAGCTCTAATATTTGTTTATTTAAAGAGAAACGACGTTGTTTTAGTTAAATAGAAACAACGTCGTTTATTTCGTCGTTCGTTATGTCCATGTAGGCATTTCCGTCCTCCACATCAGCTCCAATTTCACCGGAAGTTTTATGCGTGTGAAAAATCAGAACGGAATGAAAGGTGGTGTATTTACAAAAAAAAATTAAACGTCATGTGTAAAACCGGAATTTGGCTAAAGTTCGTGTATTTTGACGCAAATACCTCAATTAGAAATATTAAAGTGACTTGTATAGTCGATCCTTCAATTTCATGGACCACATTATAGGAACATAGTTACATTAATCTTGGTTATTAGAGATAATTTATCTATAACTAGTCGAATGGTTTATTACGTTTGGTAAGTTTTTCTTTTTTCGCATACGATCTTAGAATTATATTGTCAAATTTATAGGCTAATAAAGTAACAATAATTTCTTCTATTGGAAGAGATACAAATTTACTTCTTCTTCTTCGTTCTGTTTTTTTTTTTTTTTTTTTTGAGGAATTTAGCTCTTGTCGCATTCGTACCTTCACAATTCGAATTGGATCTCAAACTATTAGCTAATATTTGCTCAGCTGGTTACGTATTTAGATGAGTTTTGGGTATCGGTGTTCACTTATTTCGAAATGTTGTGCATAACAAAGTTGTTTTATATATCCTTCGCCAATCACATATCAAAGGACATCATTTCATGTTTTCAAATGACAATGTAGTGTACTTGTTCGATTTTTATATCAGGTTTAATTTCGTCCAATTTCTAACTCACGCCCTGATTGCAACAAATAAAAATTTATATATTTTCTGTCAGTGCATGTTTTACGTTTTGAACATATTTGAAACTACAATGGTTAGCTTATAGTATAAAATTTTGGGTTATTCTTATATTATTATTGGTTTCATGATACCTTTTTAGTTTGAATTTAAAAATAAATATTCCCTCCAAGAAAATATACATATTTTGTCATTTTCGGAAGTCCCGCATTAGATATATTCTTTTTTTTTTTTTGGATAAAATCTAACACTCTTAATAATACCTTTTTGGTGGGACTCCTTCTCCACTACCACTAAAGTCAACACATTTTTTTAAAACTTGTGCAAGTCAAAGTGTGTCAATTTTTCTAGAATCGAAATAGTATTATAAATATAATATGTATTTATTTTCAATTCATTTAATAACCCAGCTCCAAATTTTGTGTACGAATGGCCCATTTCTTTTGGATACGAGATTTAAGGACGGACGAAAAATAGTGTAAATGATAAAGTGATGAGAAGAATATAATTGGGAGAACTACCCTTATTGTCCTAACGTATAGACCTTTTACTGTCCGTGTCCTAACGTAAGCTTAATTACAAATTTATATATAACGTATTCAAAACTTTAATGTATGTGTCTTGATGACCGGAATCCAGCCAAATTACTTAGTTGGCATGCGAAATGCCACATAAATTATACACATGGCATGAAAAAATAAAATAAAAAAGAATAAATTGCCATATGACATCACTTCTTTTTTAAAAAATAAAAAATAATTCATGGCATTAATATTTTTAAAATAATAATAAAAAAGTATAATATCTTACTTAAGGAAAAAGTATGATACTAAAAAAATAAAAATAAAAATAAAAATAAAAATAAAAATAAAATATTATTAAAATATAATATTAAAAAAGTAGGAAAAAAATCCCCCATCCCCCCAAATTAACCAGCGTGAGCTCCTCGACGCCGCCTCTCTCCTGCGCTCCGCCTCCCTCCTCCTCGACGCCGCCTCCCTCCCACCATCAATCCGACCCCAATTCCCAGCTCCACCGCTCCTGCTGCTGCCCCGTCTCCGCCTATTCCGACACTGCATTGCGCCCCAAATCCCAGTCGCCGGCCTACAAGATTCCCGTGCTGCCCGACGACGCGTTGATTCGCTGGAGAAGGCCGAAGCCCCAATGACACGTAAGTTTGCCGGCGGCGCGGACCTCCTTGACGCCGGCGGTGACGGCAGAGAGGGAGACGAAGCGGTAGGAGGCGGGGGAGGAGGTTTCGAGGGCGCCAACAATGGAAGTTTTTCCGGTGTTGGGGGGCCAGAGGATCACGGAGGGGAGGCAGCGGCGGAGCGGAGAAGCACGCTGGTTTAGTTTGGTGGGGAGGGGGTATTTTTTTCTATTTTTTAAATATTTTATTTTTATCTTTTTAATATCATATTTTTTCCTCAAATAAAAAATATCACATTTTTTTATTATTTTTAAAATATTAATGCCATGTGTATAAGTTTGTATTATTTAATTTTTTTTTAAAAAAAATTGATGCCATATGGCAATTTATTCTTTTTTATTTTATTTTTTTCATGCCATGTGTATAATTTATGTGGCATTCCGGCAAGCCAACTAGGCAATTTGGCAAATTCCGATCATCAGGACACGGACATTAAAATTTTGAATACGTTATATGGCAATTTGTAATTAAGCTTACGTTAGGACACGAACGGTAAAATATCCTTACGTTAGGACAATAAGTGTAGTTTTTCCTAAAGGTTTCCTAAAAAGGAGACCCTCCACAAAAATAAAAAATTGGGTCGCCAATTTGAAACTAGCTTCTAATGGACCATATTACTTTTTGTAATTTTTTCTTTTTCTTTTTACCTTTTCTTTTACTTTACTTTTGTATTTTTAGTATTTTTTATATATATTATAGTGGTGCCCTCATATTAGAAACAAGTTTATTATAGAAAATGTGGGGGAAAAAGTTGATAAGTTTCCAAAATGACGTGGCATGTGAAAAGGTTAGAAATTATGTGACATCATTGGAGACAATCTAAATAGAATTGAAAAGTAGTACTCCCTCCGTTCACGGAGAGTGTTCCACTTTTGCCATTTTGGGTGTCCACAAAGAGTGTTCCACTTTCCTTATTTGACAAAAAAGTGGTGGGA
>JAYJMF010000066.1:2154220-2164431 GCA_036873715.1 Salvia sclarea
TTTTTTTTTAAATTTACTTGCGATTATTTTTTCCAAATTTTATATAACTAGAACTATTGTCGTGCATCGCACGATGGCCAAAATATCTAGTTATATATAAAATGCTGATCTGTAATTAATTAGACAAATGTTGGATAAACTAGTAATTAGTAAAGTTTGATGGACTGGTTTGTAATTAGTGAAAGTAGTAGATGTATGGATATCGCTTATAATTTACATCATATAGATTCGAATTCGAATTTGATCATTTTTTTCTCAACCGATCAAACTAAAAAAATAAAATACGGTATGCTACCATAACTGCTAAATACTTTATATCGTCCAATTATCTCAAGAATCAAGGTTGAACGTGAAAAAATAAATTGATCAAATGTAGTGTCTTTTAACAAATTAATTAATAACAATAACCGACAACTTGGAACCAAGAAAAATCAAATACTACTACTTATAAATATAATAATCTCAACTAACTAGGACATACCATCAACGTATACTAATTAAACAGTATCTGGTCTACTAATAAAATATAGGGAAAAGATAAATCAATATAGTTTGTAGACATAATTAGGGTCATATTACAATTTTAAAAGTTTCGGTTCGATTCACTTATAATTGACCGGTTCGGATTTTATTAGAATTAATTAATTTATTTCTTAAATTTATTTACCAAATAATAAAAATAGTTATTATTTATACTATATCGCCTGAATCCGCCCGCGCCGCCTTCACTAACGCCACTCCTCCGGCCACTGGCCGCTACACCACCACCCGGTAGTGTCACCTACAAGAAATGCGACCACGCCGTCGACGGCTACACTACCACCACCACTCCCTCGGCAGCCACGTCGTCAACAGCTGCGGCAAGTTTATGCCCATCAATCCCCGACGTCCAACCCCATGCCATATTTTTATTCTCTATTAATATTTATCTCCATACACATTTAGGGATCACATAATTGAAAATTTGAATAAATCTTGTAATGTGGTGTGGTTCTGCAATCACCCATTCTTTAAAATGATAACTTCAAACACATACAAGTTTTGATTATATAAGTTTTTATTAAAAAATACATACAGAAGGTTCAGTACAGCAACAAAGGCTTGGTACAACAACTCCCAGAATTTTCTTTCAAATATTTCATCAAACAGTTGGGCTGCACTAATCTTTCATTCCGGCATTTTCGTGAAACAGTTGGGGCTTCTGCAACTAATTGTTGGCTCCACGGGAATGGGGCGGCAGTAGGTGATGGCGGTGGTGCGGTTGGTATGTCGATTGCGGGGATGGGGGTATAGCCTCGTCGAGGTCGCACCGGTGGAAGTCCCGGTGGTAGTATCCTCCGGCACATTTGAGGGAGGTGGCTGGGTGGGGTTGGACGCCGGGAGGGCACCACCACCGCCGCAGCCATCGACGGCGTGACTGCCGAGGGACTGGGGTGCAGCCGTCGACGGCGTGGCCGCATTTCTCATAGGTAACACCACCGGTGGTGGTGGTGGTGGTGGCGGTGGCGGTGGAGTGGCGGTGGTTGTGTAGCGGCGAATGGCGTTGGCGTTGGCGAAGGCGGCGGGGGCGGATTCCGGCGATGGACAGAGAAGTCTTGATTCCGACAATATAGTATAAATAATAACTATTTTTATTGTTTAGTTAATAAATTTAAGAAAATAAATTTGTTAAATTATAATAAAATCGAACCGGTCAATTATAAGTGAATCGAACCGAAACCTTTTAAATTGCAATATGATCCCGATTTTGTCTACAAACTATGTTGATTTATCGCCGCTCAATAAATATTACACATAAAAAACATAAGAGCCTCATTTGGGAAATTCTTGTGTCATCTTAAGATTGTTTGACGAATGAAATCTAGAAACAAGCGAACACTAAATATGTTTGATCAACGATGCCTAGTTATCATCTAATTAACACTATCTGAATTACAATCTCATTTATAAAAAAATCTCATTAAATTATTAACTACATTCTTCCTCGAATTATATTTACCATCTAGCACCGATGAAATCTTTATGCCTTTTACTAAATTACATGAAATTTTACCCAACTCCAAATTTGAAATGAAATGTAAAATTACGCGTGGACGAAGAAATAAAGAAAGAACTTTCATTCAAATCAGAAGTTTCAGCGGATCAAATTTGGAAAGAATTAATAAAACAATAATTATTGTGTGCGCACTTTAATTAATATAGATAAAAAAAAGATCAGCATTCGTCAACATATAGCTTGAGCTTCAGACGAGCCTATTATATATAATTAGCCATGTACCATTTGTCATTAATGTTTAACAAATCCATAAAGAGCAATGGCAAGTAAAATTTGATTTGTCTTCTTAAAGGAAGAAAGCATATCTTTATTTATTTTGATCTGATTTTAGCAGCATGAGCCAAGTTTCTGTTCAGAAAATCAGAGCCGCGCAGAAGATTCAGTGATTATTGAATTGTATTAGTAATTAAAGAGAGGCACCGCAGATAAGCTTTGATTGATTTGAGTGGTTTATATATTGAACCTTCACAAGGAATCAAGGATCGAAATGGTGATTAATTAGAAAACAATATAACCGGCCATTAATATGTTTCACATATGATAGTTTTGAAATAAAGCTTGGAAGTCGGCGACACGATCTTACTCTAAATTTTTTGCATTATCCCTACCAGGAAATAGGGGATGGCATCCGGCCATCAACAGTAGAAACTGAATAAGAATATTTACAAAACTATCATATGCGAAACATACATTTTTATTACATAATTCTACCTAAATTATATTTCGCTCTCTATTTCGTCAATCTTATATTCACCTATAGTCATTTATACAAGATTGATTTAATAATGATATTATAACGAAATCCTACTTATATAATGCTATAATTATCTTTAAAGATCACAAAATCACATGTTAATTTTGCTGATTGACATTAAAATCCCAAAAGAAATTAGTTATATGAGTATTAAGAAAACAATCCATTCTGTAGTTTATGAAAAGTTTTGGAATGTAATTTATATCACTCATGATAAACTGAAACAAATTTCGAATTAGCTATTTCCTTTATGTCTGCTTTAAAATATATCTTGTTGTAAACAGAAGACTTCTGAAGTAAAAAGGGTGTTAATACAATAAGCTAGGTGAATATGATTTCATAAAAGTTGGTATTTGCTATGCATGTTGTTTTAAATTTGCGTAGTTTTGTATTGAGACAAAAATACATGCCCAAGTTAATGTATTAAAAAAAGGTCTAATGATTTCTATTATTATGGAGTCGCATGCGCGATTAATTAATTAGATTTTGAATATACGACTAACAGCAAATTAAAACTCAAGATAAGCTGAGGGACCGATTAATTAAAGTTCAAAGAATCAATATGTACGTATATTTGCATCTATCGTATAAACATTCCATTATACAAATGTCAAAGAAGTACAATAATTATGAAGTTGGTCGTCTAATTCTTACAAGTAGCATAAATATATATTTTATTATTTTAAAAATTTATAGGATCGGCGCTACAGAAAACATTAGAGCTGGGTTGCTTTTTAATTAGTTATATGTGCCATTTAATTGGATTGGATAATAATGTGATTAAATGATAAGCTTAATTAATAATTAATTCTTGGTGGTATTAGTTAGAGATAATTAGCCTAATGCAAGGACAGCATGCACGTCCGTGCATCTTAATCTTTCTCTTAGGCGTATAGCTTTGGCTGACAATTTACTGATTTAGCACATCAAATAATTAATCTAGCTTGAAATTCTGCACACAAATAAAACAATTGTGCATTATTCTGCTGGTATTAAATAATTAGACTTTTCGAACATTACGAACCCTATAACTCTAATTAAGACGGTGATAATAATTAAGGCATAGTTTGCCCTAGCTTGCTTGAATTTTATAACTAGACAGATTTTATATAACGGAGAGGATGGATATCTTAATTATTTTTTGTTCTACTTCTATCAAATATAAATGGAAAAATTAATTAAATTGTTTTCTTATTCATCTTCCTAGCCTATGATCTGTTAATTATTTTGGTCTAGTGCCTTGATCTGCATGCGAATATTGAAAAATACCTCAATTTTTTCATGGTTAATTAATCACTTTGTATTGATCGAGTTGAAAATAATATTATATAAAATTAATTGTTACTAGCTCTTCCTACCAAAAAAAAAATTCATTAAATACTATGCGTAACTCAATTAAAGGAAAATTGAACCACCTAGTATAATTAATTAATTAATTTAAAAATAAAGATGGTATCTTGTATTTGGACATTTTCAACAATAATACAAAATGATTCTTAAAAAAAGATTAATACACAATAAAAAGAAAATTAATAGCAAATAAATCTTTCTGCACTGCACATACACACTACTAGTGACATGAAATTCTATATTGTCAAAACATACAAATCAGACTCCCGTTTTTTTGTTTACGAACAAAACATAAGAATTCAAAGAAATTTGTATACAAAATCGCAAAAATCTAAACAAACATTAATGTATTTTTTCTTGTAATTAATTATTCTAAAACAAAAAACAAAAAATCAAATCATTCAGAAGGATTGAACCCCGAATTACAGTCGGACCATTGATTAGCAGCCAACGAAGAACCCGCCCGATCGCCACCGCCTCCGCCGCTGCTGCTCCACATACCGGCAACGGAAGAGCTCGTGGCGCCGGCGTTGATCACGCTCTGGGTCCAGGAACTATAAGTCCCCGGCGGAACCATGTTCTGCTGCGGCGGAAGGAAATGAGGCGGCGTCGTTGAGTTATGATGCGGCGGCGGATATTTCAATGAGTGAAAGCTCATTCCTTGCAGAAGCGCCATATTCGGCCCAAATCGTCCGCCGCCGCCGCCCATCACCGCCGCCGACTGATTGATCCCACCACCAGGTTGCATTGCAGCCAAAGAAGACAAAAACGAGCCGCCGCCGTAGAAAGCGCCACCGCCCAACGGCGGCGGCACTGGCCGCGAGGGCTGTCCGGACACCAAAGGCGCCGAGCGAGCTGCGGTGGTTGGTAAAGCTTGAGGCCTTGGAATCATACCGTTCGATGAGATTGAGAGAGGCGAAGACGAAGACGAAGACGGCCTGGGGCGCTTGCTCTTCCGGCAGCCGCCGCCGACGGGAACGTTCCTTAGGGTTCCGCCGTGGGTCCAATACCTCCGGCAAGCCTTACAAAAGTACCTTGGTTGAGAGAGGCTGTAGTTGTTGTAGTAACAAAACTTGGTGTTGGAGGACTCGCACCTCGGGCACCGCTGCGGCGGCAGCGACGGCGACGGCGGCTGCTGCTGATCGTGGGCCTCCGGTGGCCGCGCTCGCTGCTGGAGATCTTGCTGTTGTTGCATCAAACCCTCTTCATTTCTTGCTCCATCCATTTTCCTTTTTTTCTAAAACTTTTTTTTTTTTTTTTTTTTTTTTTTTTTTTACTAGGGTTATTTTTGTGTGTGAGGTATTATGTGGTATATATAAGAGTGTTAGTACGAGGTGGTTGTGTAATAGATTTGAGTGTAGAAGGTTTAAATGGTTGTGGGCTAATTTACTTTTTCAATATTATTTCAACGATTGGGATATGATTGTAATCTGGAATTGTATGTTGGGATTATGAGAATGGGAAAATAAGAGGAAAGCATAGATATATATGGCATTAATTGTGCAACGGGGGGGGTTTTATTTAATTTTTGTTCTAGACCAACATTGGCGGTTATTGTAATAATTTGCTGTAATCCCAGGTGAAATTTAAGACACTGTTACTTGCAATCCATGTCAAAGATCTGTGCAGATTTTGTGTAGTAAAAGAAGGTTAAAGGAATGGGAAATTAAGAAGAGAGAGAAAATGAGGAATAAAAGATGATAGAGAAAAGGTAGGCCAAGCCCATTATAAGTTTGCCCTTACCTTTTTATTAGTGCTTAAAACTTAATGAGAAAGGATGCAACGCCATTATAAGTTAATTATGGAGGGATAACAAACACAAAATAATATGATTTTGCTTTGGTGCAAGGAAATTAACACATTCCAAGAGAAAACATCTTTAGAAGAATTATGTTATTCTACATTTCTTCTTAGTCTCTCGCTTGTGCGAAGGATGATTTCATGTTGTTCGTGAAGTTACGAACTTTCCGCAACGTGCTTTTGATATAATTTAATACTAGCTCATTTTAAATATTTCTTTTGTTTCACGGGACTTGTTCCATTTTCCTCTTTGAATTGTCCTATTTTATTTTTCGGCTAAAAATTATAAATATAATTTATATTGTTGTCTTCTTAATTGACGTATAAAAAGCAAATGGAACAAACCGATATAACGAATGGGTCATTTTTCTTCCCCATTCATATTATTGTTGTTTTGGGTCGTTGCTTATACATTATATTTATAAATGTGGTTTTGGAATTGAATGCCAACAAAATTGATATCATAACTCTCCTCATTTATGTATATTTCCATCTCCTCTCACTTCCAACGGTTAATTAAATAATCATTAATTAGGGATAATTTGAAAAATTATATTTTTAACTAAAATTATTTCAAAAAATATTATATCCATCTCATAGAGTAAAAAAGTGGTATTTTTATGTGTAAAACGATGAAACTCATTATATTAACTAATTTTCAATACAAATTTATTACCTTATTTGTTATGTGTGATTATAATGAATAAATCAAAATAACAAGTTTGCTACTAATTTAGACGGAAGGATCATTAATTTATCAATTAATATTTGTAAAACCCTTAAAAGAATAAATATATGAATTGGATGGAGTCATATAAACACAATAAGATCGATCTCGACGGATGTATTTATTTTCTTAGCTGTCTCATCATTCTTATTCCACTGTTAGCTTTATTTTTAAAAATATACTATTATTATAATGTATATTAATTATTTTAATGAATTCTAATTAATAATTTAAAACTTATATATATATCCAAATTTTGGAATAATAAATCCAAATATTACAGTTTAACTAAAAAGGCAAATTAAATACAAAAAGAAATTAGTATATTGGATTGGTAAGTTCTAGTTAATAATTATAAAAACTGAACCATAACATATCAAAATTGAAAAAAGAAATGATAATAACACACAGAATGAAACGATCATAGTTGGAACAAAAGTTCCTAAGTGCAAAGAGTGTTGGTTAATATAGTATATACAAAGTGAAAGAAATGACAAAAAAAAAAAAACACTTTTCATATACAATTGATGTGGATGGTTTTATGCATCTCTTATCATGTCCAAATATAAGAGGTCCAAATATGGCCCAAAGCTTGTTTAATATATTAACTATGTCCAGAGAGGCACATTATTTCACATGGCATGATTAAAGCGCGAAGATCAGATATTGATAAGTAATTATATAGCCTTATTTATAGTAGAACTAGAAGAGCGTGTATGAAATTTAATTTATGGAAGGCCAAGACAGAACTTAATAGGGCCCTTGCTAAGCTAATTAAATGTATTGGGCTTGTTACGGCCCACTAACGTAATCTTATGAAGCCCAAAAGAAATTAAATCCACGTCATCTTCTCTTTTATCTTATGAAAATTCCCCAAATTGGAGCTTCTTATCCCCTCTCTGCAATTCTCACTCACACTGCTCACAACAATTTCGATGGCTGCCGCGTCTCTCTCCGCCACATTCTCCGCGCTCTCACTGAATCCCCACCGCCACAGCCACCCTCTCTTCTCCTCCCACCACCTCCCATTCTCCTCCTCGAAAACCCCCCTCTCCCTCGTCTCGAAACCCCTTCCTCTAAGAGCCTCCTCCACCGACTTCGAGATCCCCTTCTTCGAAGGCGAGGAGGGCGAGGAGAGGGGCGCGTTCAGCCCACCCGAGCGTCCGGAGGGGTACGTGCCGCCCCCCTCCTTCGACGACGGCCCCGTGGAGACGGAGGAGGAGATCGCCAGGGCGTTCGAGGAGCTGTACGGCGCGGCCTACAGCGGAGAGAGCTTCCTGGGCAACGACGTGTACGCGATGGACGCGAAGGTGAAGAAAGCGACGGGGTTCGGATCGAAGACGAAGAAGGAGAAGGTGAGGGACGGATTTGATGAGAGAGTAGTGCAGGTTAGGAGGGTAACGAAGGTGGTGAAGGGCGGGAAGCAACTGCATTTCAGGGCGGTCGTGGTGGTCGGGGATAAGCAGGGGAACGTCGGAGTTGGCGTCGGGAAGGCCAAGGAGGTCGTTGCTGCAGTGCAGAAATCGGCCGTCAATGCCAGGAGGAATATCGTCGCCGTGCCCATGACAAAATACAAAACATTCCCGCATAGGTCAGTGTGTGTGTGTGTTATTTATTATTTATTTTGTTTTCTTGAGTTTATATGGATTTGCAATGTGCTGTGTTTGGGTTTGATTGATTCATATATATATATTTTTTTCATTTGATGGTGTAAATGTATATATATATATATGCTTGCTTATTGAGATTGCAGTGGATATATGAATCGACTTTGGAAGGTGGTACCTTAGTGAAGTACATGAAGACATATATCCGTGGTATTTTACAAGATTAATGGATAGTAGTTGAACCTGTGCTAGTGCCTAGTTGATAATAGATACGTATTAGATATACTGGTTTACTGCTTCATAAAACCCATTGTTTGATGTGAGCATTTGAAGGGTGTCGTAGATGCTACATGAACATGAGTGAACTATACCCATCATATTATAGATTTGCTTGGATACAATGTTTACAAGATTAATGTACAAGAAATGATAGTGGATATAGTATTTTGCTGATTTAGTGCTGGATAAAACTTGTGTTTCATTGTATAACTGTGAAAGAGGTGGTTCTTGATTTGGATTTGAAAGCTTATTTGTTTTTATCTTTTTAGGGATGTCTACGCTCATTTCTTTCCAAATATTTTTCCTTTTGGGACATACATGCATCATTGTCGGACAAACATGATCAATGGGTTCTTGCTACCAACTAGAAGATTTTAATGGAACCATAACAAGATGGATGCCTTATTACTCCTACTATAATTTTAGCTGCTCGCATTGCTATGTTACGAATCTTGGTATCACTCCGTTGCTTCTTGAATTAGATTAGCTCGCATTTGGATCCCATGTTGATTACTGCAGAAATACTATCTCGATTTTAATCTGCCACACATTGACACACCCTATTCTTTGTGTAATCTTGGATGGCAGATCGGAGGCAGATTACGGTGCAGCTAGGGTGATGCTAAGACCGGCCTCCCCTGGTACGGGTGTGATTGCAGGAGGTGCAGTGAGGATCGTTCTTGAACTGGCTGGCGTGGAGAACGCGTTGGGGAAGCAGCTCGGAAGCAACAACGCGCTCAACAATGCACGGGCAACGGTAGTGGCCGTGCAGAAGATGAGGCAGTTCAGTGAAGTGGCTGAGGAGCGCGGCATCCCGATGGAAGAACTGTGGAAGTGAAGTGATCGATGATGAATAGGAGGAATTTTTTGTGTATGTAGCTGCAATTTCATCACATATTTCTTCTAGTGTGTTCTTTTTTGTTACAGGATGATGATGGTCGTGCACTATTGTACCAAAGGAGTAAAATGAGTTCTTATTATTTCGCTATTAACACTCAACAACGTTGGGGAAAAAATAACAATTCAAGAATGTTGCAGAATCTGGTTCAATTTATTGAAGCCATACAAGTGTACAATTAAACCCGAATATATATATTCGTATTGGGTTGGGAAAATGTATGTATATTATAGGCTGATTTAATGAACGCAGAGTTTTCTTGGCCTTTTGATTTTGATGCGTTAGTTTGTAAGGCTGTCCGCAGCCATGCGCTCTGCAAGTGCGTGTGGAGCAGGAGCCATGCTTGCCAAGCGTGGCCGCCTCTTCCAAGCGCACGCTTGCGCCTCCAAGCACGGTGCGTTGGCCGGCTCCCCCATTTTCCACATCACATTTTCATCTTCATTTTCTTTCTCAATTCTCATACTTTTTTTTTTTTTCTCCAAAAAATGGATCCCAACCAAAATTCGCCGTCCTACCGTCCATACTTCCCCCCAAAAATATTTGGGGAAAATTATCCGAACCCTGTGAATTTGAGCGACGACGATGCCACACCGCCGACAATGTCACCGGCGGCCTCGACGGCGAGGAAGGGGAAGGGCGGCGGCGGCGGCCGGGGAACAACAAAATGATGAGGAGAATTGTAATTGAAGAAGATTTATTGAAATGAAGAGGAATAGACCAACAAGGTGTGGCAATGAGTT
>JAYJMF010000066.1:2164531-2183085 GCA_036873715.1 Salvia sclarea
GAGACTACTGTCTACTGTGTATTGGAGGTAACCATATAGCGCACTGAAAGGTGAGACCCATTCTCAATTTTCTATTTCGGGAATTTTTGCATTTTAATAATTTTATGTTATATTTGTATTAATTAATTAATTAATTAATTAATAACATGTATTATTTTATAATTTTGAGATAAGATGAGACTATCATTTATTATTCTGCCCCGAATATCTTTCCCCCAAACCCGCCCGCCCCATTAGGGGCGGGTACCTGCTCCCGCTGGTAAATTTTACATGCACCACAAACTAGGCTCTTTTAATTCATATTTTAAACTCCAATAGTTGCTTAAGCGTGACTTGATTAATTAATTTGTGTAATTTATTCATGACAATTTATGTATAAGTTGTTGTATTACCATATTTAATGTTAATTGATTAAATTGCACTATTCTTAAGAGGGAACTTTGGGTTGTAAGTTTCTTAGAAATCTTTGTATTTTTTATATAAATTAATTATTTAAAAATATCATAAATCTTAAATATGGGTTAATTGTTAACCATATGAAGAGTTTGTGAAACTTTTGCCTTTTCTATATCCATCGTCGTTTGCTCTCTCGAAAGCTATTAAAAAAAGATCGAGCTGGAGAGCAAGTGATAATTTCAAGAGGTTGTGATAAGTCCCGTTTTTATAGTGTTTTGCATGGTGTTTAATAGCGTTGTTGGCCTTATTGTTGTTAGTTTTAGCTCGTTTCTCTATTGATTTCATGTTTTGTCGAGCTTTACTACGCTTGGGTAATTTGTGGTGTTTTGTAGGTTCATTGACATGAAAACATACACCAAAGGACGTAAGTGAAGACCTGAGGCATTAAGGACACGACGGGAGCCGAAGAAGGAGCCAAGAGGTTGAAAATAGGGGCCTGTCGGTCAGCCTGACCGACAGGGTGACCGACAGGTAACTCCCTCGAGCGCTGTCGGGTAGGAGATTATGGCCTCGGCTATCGGTCAGCCTGCCGACCGACAGGCTGCCCGATAGGTGAGTCTGGCAGACTTCTACACTCAAACTCAAATAGCCTAGTTCAACTCCAATTGGATTTCCTTCTTCCACAAGGCTTCCATGCACGATTCCTCAGCTATAAATAGGCCCTTGTTGCAGCCCTTAAAGAGGATCAACCAAGCTCTCAAGTTCTCAAGCATTCAAGCATTGTAGTTTTAGTTTCTTAGCAAGCTAGTTTCAAGTTTTTGTTAGCAAGTGATAATTTCAAGAGGTTGCACTGATGATGTTTTAAAAATAATTAAAAGCATGGATAATATATAATATCTTTGACGGCACGGGGTGGCATACTAGTAATAATAAAAAGAATGGTCTAGGAGGTCTGGTGTTGTAGAGATGAATTTGATGTTTGTTTCGATTTGATCTGTTTGGAAAAGAAAAAGTGAAGGCAGCATATATATCTGAAAATGAGCAACGAAATGAAGATTTATGCGACACAAAATGTAAACATACATAATATTATGGGATAAGCAAAATCCAGAGGATATAACGGAGAATAGACATAGTATTTGAGTTGAATGGGTGGAGAGAGAGGCCTTTCATAGCTTTGAGACCGGCAAGCCTATAAGAAATTAGTTTTAGCAGATTGAGTGAACAAGTAATAGTATTATAGAGAGAGAGTTACCTAAAGCTTTGGAGTTAACAATACTAGGGCATGCTGCTGGTGGTGGAGACTTCTCCTTCAGGAACGCGTCCACACGGTTCGGATCCGCCCAAATCGGGTAACCTTTTATTTTTCCCTATAAATGAAACACCAAATGAAATATATTATAGATCGATCATCAGCTTCTTGAGAGATTGATTTCATACCAGGACATTCAGTGCAGCCAATGTTGCCATTCCTTCACGAGTCCACTGCACGTACGTAATAATTAGACAAAGCCACACCCATCAAAACTGGAGAGTTGTTACCTTCGAAGCAGAGGCTATATGTGGCACAACAATAGCATTCTTCATCTCCGATAGCCCCGGCTTCATGTATGGCTCTTCCTACAAATCCAATTAACTCACTTATTTTCGCGTCGTGCCATATGATGAATAAACGAAGATGGGGTTTACCTCAAAGACATCGAGGCCAACTCGGAACATGGGATTGGCTCTCAAGTGCTCCACTAGAGCAGCCTCATCAATGACAGGTCCCCTGCTGCAGTTGATGAGGATGGCTTCCTTCTTCATCTTCGCCAGCCTCTCCTTATTCACCAGATGATACGTCGTCTTATCCAGCACCGGGTGAAGGCTTATCTACACACGACACGAGAGCCAGAGCGTTCTCAACTCAATCATGTAGAGTAGTTAAGAGAGTGAGCGAGATGATCATACCACATCAGCCTCTCGGAGCACCTCATCCATGCTGGAGGCACGTTTCCACGTCACCGGCTGCTCCCCGTTGGCTTTCAAGAACTGCCCGTAGGCTGTAACGAACTTTTCAAGGCGAGTGGATTGGTAGAGATCGAAGTAGATCAAGTTCATCTTGAACCCTTCAACCTGTATATATGTACATTTTTCAGAATTAAAGATAAATCAATTGAATTCAGAAATGTGTTGAAGATGCAGAACCATCATTCTTGCATAAGCAGATCCAATGCGACCTGCTCCAATGACTCCAACAGTTTGTCCCTTTAGCAAGTTCCCCACAAAACTGGAAAAAACAGAATGAATGAATGAATGAAGGAATCCTTGAAATAGATGAATCTATGAATGAGAGGACATACAGATGAGGAAGCCATCCATCATACAAGCCTCCCCTCATGAACTCATCAGCCTCAACAATTCTTCTAGCCGCAGCTAAAGAAAGTGAAGCTGCTAGCTCTGCTGTTGTTTCAGTCAGCACACCCTAATTCCAAGATAGCAAGCTTTTATTATTGCAGCAGCTACACAGGTAGAGGTAGGTTAAAATGATGAAGAAACTTCTTACAGGGGTGTTTCCGACAGCAACACCGTATTTGTTAGCAGCATCGACATCAACGTTGTTGTATCCGACAGCCATGTTGCTGAAGGCAGTCCCTCCGGCTTTGCTCAATGCACTGAACAATCTGTCTCCCCAATCCTCTGTCAACTGTCCAATAACTCCATCACACTTATTGCCAATCAAAGAGATGATATCTTCCACAGATAGTATGGTTTTCTTCTCCGTGCATATCTGCAAGCCAAAACCAATACAATAAGGCAAGCAAACAAATCAAATGAAGAAGATGAAGATGATAAATGAATTACTTCTAGACGGCAATCTTGATCAACCAAGAGATTGATCCAGCGAGTTCCGGGCATGGATTTGGTGCTAACAACTCTGTATTTGCCATTGGGATTGTAGACTTCAACTTGCAAGGGTCTGGCCATGCTAATCACTCTACGTGATGGGAATTCCCTCTTTGTAATTTTAAATAGGCAAAGTGATATGATGATAATAAATGGATATGGTGGAGAGGTAGCTAAATGGTTATAAGCCTCTCATTTTGCAGATAATGAATGGACTGCCGCCACGTACCTATCATCTTTCGCTCCCAAATTTTATCACCCTTTCTTTCTGGATCATACATCTTTCAACCTTCTCTTCAAAAACTATGTTAATCATAACTTTATTTTTTTTATTTGGTTGTGGACATTGATAATTTGTTTTTCTTATAAACAAATTTACATGATAAGCAAAGGAAGTAGATGCAAACTTTTGGGCAGAGAATCATGTTTCAAGTGCAAACTTGGTTGTAATCAATTAAGATAAACTAAGCCGCAAGTAATTAAAATTCAGAAAATTAATTACTCCTAGATAAGATAAGCATGAGAGCTGAAAGTAAAGCAGCACAACAGAAGCACAATCTGGTTGAAGTTTATGTGAGGTAATTAAAGTTGGTGGGAGTGAGTGACATTTTACATTACAACAAAATTTGGTTTGATTGGTTGCGGACGCACAACCATCCCGTGTAATAATAATAATAATAAGTCGAAGAATAAATGAAGAAGTTAGGGGGTGGGGGGAGATAAAAGGAAGAAAAAGAGCAAATTACCAAAGTAAGTTGCGTTGTTAAAAATTAAAGTAGAATATAAAATTATATTATCCTAAAAAAGGAAAAGTGCAAATTTTTTATGGATAACTAAAAGAGATAGACTCCTATACATTGAAAATATATATATTACACTATTTCAATTTAAGATGTATTTCCTTTTTACCTCCATCATCCTTAATTACAAGGTGATGTCTATATATATACTGGGGACACGATAATTTTTACCTACCTAAAATAACAAAATGTGATCCTGCTTGTTGAGAGAGAATACTATTTATACTCCATTCGTCCTATTCATAATGTCACATTGCTTTTGGGCATAGAGATTAAGGAAACAAAATCTATGAGTGTAAGGTGGTGTGGTCCACATGCTTTAGTGTTATTTTTTTTGTCAAAAAGAGAATGAGACATTATGAATGGAGAAATAAAAGAGATAAGTAGAACATTATGAATGTGACGGATAGAGTAATTAAGTAAAGGGTTCTTACAAACCCAACCCTATTTACATTATCAAATTAAACTCAAGTATGAATTTGCTCGTTCCTAAAAAAAATAAAATAATAATAACGGAATTAGTATTAAAGAAAATACTTACTTAAAGTGAATGAAAGTCGGGTTGCACACAACTAAATTGAAGGAAAACAAATATTTAATCCGAAAGCACACACGCTGTCGCTGACCGCAGACAAGTCCTCTCCGTGTCTCTCTCATCTCTTTCTCTCTCCAGATTCTTTTCAACCGTTTGAATCCCGTATGCTATAATATTCTTCCACCCTAAGCTTCCACCATTTTATTTTTTTATTTTTGCATCTTTATTTGAATCGCACTATTTAGATCTACAAAATCTGCAGTTTGCTGTCTGTAATTTGATTTACTTGAAGGATTCAGTCGATAAGAAGATGGCAGGCCGTTACGATCGGAACCCGTTTGAGGAGGAAGAAGAAGTGAATCCCTTTGCTGTAAGTGTTTCATCTTTATCTGGTATAGATCATCGAATGTTAGGTGGAAACCACCTTTTTTTTAATCCTTTAATTGTTTGGGAATGTATCTTGTGTGCTCTTGAGATGAAGAATTTGAAGTTGAAGATAGGGTTTTGTGAGGATGTTTTGACTTAGGCTGACTTTGTGGCCTGATCTAGTAATTCTTTGTTTTGGGGTTTTGTATGTGTGTTTCTTTCGAACTTTTTGGCAGTCATTTGTGATTGAGGTCGAAAGTAGGATGTTGCTCGGAATAGTTTAGGCATTTTTAATGGGACTCTAGTTTTAGATTGATATTGTTCTTTGGTTGGTCTGTTTTGGTTATTGTACGTGTTCAGGCATGTAGGGATCTTGTAGCAATGCTTCTTTTGTGGCTGTGATTGTCAAGGCATTGAACTTTTTTGAATAAAGATATATCTGATTTCAATTGTAAACTTGTAAATGATTAACGTTCAAACACATTGGAAAGTTTGATGGTGCTGGTAAGCTGCTTTCCAGATCCATATGTGGATTTCCAGTACATGCTAGTATAGAACAATGATAGTCAAGGTTTTTGGGGGTTTAGGGTAAGGTGATAGTCTTTTAGAGTAAAACTTGTTGAAGATAATATATCTTTCCGTTATCATGATTATACTAAAGACTGGCGATTAGCGCATTTTTTGACCGCAAACTTTAACACTTACCACACAGTTCCCACCTTTAAGTAAGGACCCTCTCAAAGAATGCTCGGAAACTCCGATAATGTTATTCCTACATAGAGGAGATATATTTTGTCACCCCAATTGGCTGTCTCTTGATGGGCTCGGCCCTGAGTAACCGCCAATTCTTCTCATGAACATAGAAGCGGGAGAAGAATTTGGAAGGACCCCAAGACGTATTTTAATGAGTTCAGTAGTGAAAGCTCTATTGAACCAGATAAAAAAGTTCCTTCTGAAGAAGGAATTGAAAAATGCAAGTTTAGAAATTGAGTGGCTATGAAAGAGGTCATCAAATTAGAGCTGCTCTTAGGTGGCCGCTTCTGAAAAACTATTACTGATACTCTTTCTGTCCGGAGTATATTACTTTTCTTTTTGTTCTTTAACTTCTATCTACTACACTGATTACTTAGTGGCAGGTCATTACTCATAACAAGTTGATTAGAAGAATGAACATTAACTGTTTTGAGCTTGCGTTAAAACATAATAAAACCTTTCCAAGTTTTTCAATGATTGTGTGCTAATAATATTCATGGTGAATATTATCTTCTAGAAAAGATCAAAATGATTAAATTTCTGCTTTGAATCATAATAGACTTGTTCTATCATGTAATGAAATTATCAGGAATTTGAGACATAATTAATTGGAAATATTTGTAAATTAAAAATAAATGTGTGATATATTTCAGTCATTATTTTGTAAATATCCGAGCATAATTTTTTTTATGTGGTCATACATTTATTACCGTACAATTATATGTAATTGCCAGTGTAAATGTCTCTCCTCAAACTTTCATAATTATTACTCCCTCCATCCCCTGAATACTTGTCCAAATTTCCTTTTTGGTCCGTCACCCAAATACTAATCCCTTTCACTTCTTTTTCCATTTTTGGAATTCGACCCACACAACTCCACACACAAAAGTGTGGCCCACATTCCACTAACATCTCATTCATGTAACTAGATCACTAATTTTCTTAATTTTCTTAATGGATAACTGTCTGGGTGACGAAGGGAGTATTATTTAGTTATTTTTCAACCAAAAGATAGAGTTATATTTACCAAACGTTATCAAAGAGAAGACATGTCTATCAAATAACATCATTGGATTTATTGAATAGATTTTAAACAGTAAGTTATATGAAGACTTTGGCATTGCTCACTTCCACTCAAGTTTGATCTGCCCCACTACAAAGCCATAACCAAATATATTTTCTTGCCTGCTTGTCCCCACTGCGCCACTTTATTTAAGGAGCCTGTAAACATGCTGCATAAAAATAGGAATAGACTTTTGGCCATGCATATTTTCTTTTGGTGCTCTACACAAAATACCCAAACCTTGAACATTTCTCATCTTCTTATTTTATATGAAAAATCTCATTTCTTTTCCCTCCACAAAATGAGTTTCTTAAGTGAAGTAACTATTTAATTGTGGCCCATCTCACACAAATACTTGTAGACAATCTCACAGATCAAAATCTATAAGCTAGTCTCACTAATCATATTAGGCAAACGGTTTATCACTTTCAGTAGTATTACTTAGTTTTCTTAAAAAGTACATGATGAAGTATTTTTCTTGATCTCACAAGAGACCTATCTTTTACCAAGAGTTTGGCATGTTCTTTCGTTTCACAAACCGAACTGACATGGAAATATTACAGTTTACGCTTAGTATACGATACAGATTAAAGAAAAATCTAGTAACAGGCTAGTCAAAGGGCAGTTTAGATATGCAGTTAATGATTCATTTCCACTATGATTTTGATTTTAATTCCTTTGACATGTTTGTAAATTATGCTCAGTCAAAGAATTGACATGTTTTCTTTTTGGTTGTAAATTAACATGCGTATTTTTTTATATCCAGGATGGAGGGAGAAATAAGGCATCAGGACAACCAAAATCTAGTGGAGGGTCATTTTATAATGTGAGTTTATTTTAATTCTCATCCCTCTTAAAGAGCTCTCAGAGATTTCATGCATTTTTTAAATCACACCACTAGAGGAAGTGTTTTTGTAAATTATTATTTCTTTTCTATAACTTTTCTAAATTTTATCTAGTGCATCACCATTTTCCTTGGTAGTTGGAACATGGAAGGGGGATGGAGATTCGTTATCATGGGGAGTGTTGAATAATGAAAAGCATTTAGTGAGGATGCAATTTGTTTCTACACACAAAAGAGTAGAGCCAAATTGATTCTTTTTATGTCTCTTAATGGAAAAAATATGGCCTATATATTTTGGGGAAGATACAAATGCATGTTCTCTGTGTTTGGACACCTACCAGTTGTTTCTTCTGTTTCCTATGTGCACACGCTACAAATTAGAATTTGACATACTGGAGTGATGTGCTTCACTTACAAGATTCAGTAGTAGACATGTTGTCTGGAAGCAGCATAATTGGTTCCAGATGTAGTAGCAATTTTACACACCATCAGAATTTGGATAATACATTTGTTCAGTTTGCATTGTTTCTTAATCATATAAAATTCAATTTTGTTTTTCAGACTACTGGTAGCGTTCCACCTGCTATAAACTCAAGGCTCTCACCCCTCCCTCCGGAGCCTGCTGATTTCTACAATCCTACAGCGCCAGTTGATATTCCTCTTGATAGTGCTGCTGTATGTGCCATTTTTAAATAGTTTAAAATGAAATCAGGCAATGGTTTTCTCTTTTATTGGAAATTTGGAATGGCTTCCATTGCTTCTAACAAAAGAACATTTTGAATTTTTAGGACCTTAAAAAGAAAGAGAAAGAGCTGCAGGCCAAGGAATCTGAACTCAAGAGAAGGGAACAGGTACTTATTGATGGCTGTTGGTTAGTCATGATCTGCTGAGTATTAATTCATTCACTGGTACCTTATCTTCTGACACCAAAAAATTCAAAATCGGTCCATGTGTTCCCTAGTCAAATATGAAATTCTTTTTTCTATATTTGAGTCGTTTATATCAACTTTCTGCAAATTTAATAATGCAATTTATTCAATACCACAGGTAAAATTTAAAGGCCCTTGATGTCCTATAATTTTAATGCATTTAATCTCATATGTGATCTCTGTTGCACAACCAAGAGGAAAAGGGAAGAATTGTTCTTCCAATGGACAAGCATAGACTAGTGATTCTGGAGTGTGTTCTGGGAAGAAAATGTTGCAGAAGATAGATTTTTGCATTGAATGTACAAATACCCTATTATGTTCCCTTTCCTAAATATTGTTTTCAATTCTGATGATGCTCTGCAGGAAGTTAGGCGGAAAGAAGAGGCTGCTGCACGAGGTGCTTTATATTTTCTTATTGTATTTTCTTCCTACCATATCTGAACGCCATTTATTAAGAGAAGGAGCCTGCTTTCTTAACCGTCTTCTAATTTGAGCAAAACCAAGAGGAGCCACACTAATTTCAATTTTCATTGCAGCTGGTATTGTTCTTGAGGAGAAAAACTGGCCTCCGTTCTTCCCCATCATTCATCATGACATTGCAAATGAAATTCCAATTCATCTGCAGAAGCTGCAATATGTTGCATTTACAACCTTGTTGGGTATGTTAAATTTTGTTCATATTAATCTCTGGTTTAGTTAGTTCAGTTCCCTATTTAATGTGTATTACTTTCCTCTATTTTAATTCATTGGGGTCAAAGTTGTATTTTAATTGAGCATTAGAGCCACAAGACTCCACCAGTAGTCTAGGTCTGAGCATGATTTATCCATGCTGCTAATGATGTTTTTAATGCCCATCAGGACTCTGTTTTGCCCTTCTCTGGAATGTTATAGCTGTAACTACTGCATGGATTAAGCAGGGAGGTTAGTTTTTATATAAAACCCATTAAGTATTTCTGTTGGTATGTATATTTCAAATGTTTCCTGACCATAACTGTCTACCAGATGCAAAGATCTGGTTTCTTGCTATTATCTACTTCATATCTGGGGTTCCTGGAGCATATGTCTTATGGTATCGACCACTGTACCGTGCTTTTAGGTTGGTGATTTCTCTGTCCTCTTTGATTTTCTTTTTTCAAAGTGGGGAACTGAAATTGGATATTGAAGAACCAGAATTCCATTTGATGATAAAAACCGTCTTTACAGCTTTGAGGATAATATGCATTATATCTCATCTGCATATAGTTTGACTGTTTCTATATTATATTACAGGACTGAGAGTGCTATGAAATTTGGGTGGTTCTTCATGCTTTACATGGTAAGTTGATTTTATGTTATAGTATTCAGAAATGGATTTCCATCTTCTAGTGAGCTTAATGTTTGATTTGTATCATGTTTACAGATACACATTGGATTCTGCATTTTTGCTGCAGTTGCACCTCCTGTTGTTTTCAGAGGAAAATCTCTAACGTAAGTCTGGGTTAACTTTTTTTTTTTCCCCAGCAATGCTCTGCTCTAACACAAATAACGAGATCATTCACTTAAACTGCCTAGCATCTGTTGATTTTTCAGTTTTGTGTAACCTAGTGGGTTTCCTATTTGTTTTTCATATTCTTGGTCTGTTGACAAATGTTTTGAGTTCAGTGATATCGCATCATTCTCTGTTTTGGTAAATCTTCTGCTTAGATTTTATCTCTGATCATCCTCAACATTGTTTCTGCAGAGGTATCCTCCCAGCAGTTGATCTCATAAGTGATCACGTGCTAGTCGGGGTAAGTTGGCTTATATTATTCTCAAATTATATGACGTGCAGATCTTGAGTTATCGGCTAGAGAATGATCGTGATTGGTCCAATATTGTTCTTGTAACAGATTTTCTACTTCATTGGGTTTGGACTTTTCTGCCTCGAGTCAGTTCTCAGCATTTGGGTCATACAGGTACGAGTATGACATCTCTTTCTTATGGAGAAATGGAACGGTTGTCACCTCCTAACTAATAAATGCTTTTTCTCCCATTTCACAGCAAGTATACATGTATTTCCGAGGCAGCGGCAAAGCTGCAGAGATGAAGCGTGAAGCAGCAAGGGGAGCCTTGAGAGCAGCAATCTAAATACCTCGATCAATCGATAGATGAACATATGTAAATCATATTTTGAAATTCATGGTATTCAAATATTGTTGTTGAGAAGACTTTTTGAGGGAAAAATTACTAGAAATGATTTAAAACAAAAAACAAAAAATGGAGATAGAAGCTGCACTTGCTCGAGTTTGGAGATTCATAATTGTTTGTTTGTAAATTCATTGTTTGGCATTTCTGTTTCATTTATAAACAGTTAGTTACATTTTCCTGATTACGTTACACAGTATAATCTTGACAAAGAAACAGCAACTGCAATATCCACAACTTGCAAATACAGTAGAGAAAACAATTCTAGAGGAGAGAGAGCGGGACAACACTTGATTATATTTATATCAAAGGTCTGTATGTATAGTGTGACCATGTTTGAATTATAATGATATATATACTAAGAAAATTAAAGGCTAGAAGAATTCCAGCTTGCATCAACAGCCCTTATAATCTTCTCATGTAGTGTAGCTCCAGAGGCAGCAATTATACCACGATCAAGACCTTCTAAGTACATACCTCTCGAGAAGCAAAGTGGGTGGCCTCCGGCATCAGTCACGACACCTCCGGCTTCTTCAATGATGACGACGCCGGCTGCATGGTCCCATATTTTCTCCTTGTAACCTGCTCGAGCAAACTTCATGAATATTTCAGCGTGTCCCCGTGCTATGGCTGCGTACTTCACCATCGAATACACGCGTAGTGGCTTGTTCCTGCAACAAGTATGCATATGAAGCTTTGTCGAGTATTTGACATCTTAGAACCATAAGCGGGCGCGAAACAACAAGGAAAAAGAAATGGGTGAATGAAAAGAGAAATTTACCTGAGTCCAACACTATGAGCTAGTCCAGCAGTGAAGGAATGGCTGGAATTTGCTTTCTCAACAGGCTCACAGAACGTTGCCAACGCCGGGTTGTCGATGGTCGAGACTTTGATTTGTCTTGCAGAGTTCGGCCAAACGAACTTTTTCTCTTTCTCAAGCAACGGCTGCATCCACGCTCCTCCACTTCCTCTTTTTGCATAGATCACACAACCTCTGTCCCACGACGCTGATGATGCCGATTTTAATCTAGATACGATTCTTTGATAGCCATTTTGGTAACTTAGCCATTCTTTCTTCATCGGGTAATTGGGGCATCCGAGAACCCCGAGCACAGGTTCACCATCCTCTATCAAAGCAAGAGCAATTGCATATTGATCGCCACGCACAAAGCCTAACGTGCCATCAACAGGGTCAAGAACCCAGAATCTCCCGGTGGGCCCGCCAGTCGAGCTGCACCTGCTAATGGCCTCAAGCACCTCTGATGTATTTAGAGGAGCAGCCGGCGGTCTAATTCCAAAACGAGGCGTCCCATCTAGGCTCTCATTAACAGTCTTTGCAACAGCATCTAGTAAGCCAACGGAATCACTCCTCGACAGTGTCTCAACGTCTTCTTCAGCCACAATGGATACATTATCACTCCCAAATGCCTCAGATAATACCCAGCTCACAGTTGCTTGGACACTCCAATCTGCTTAGAAGTAGCAATTGGAGCATTAGCCACTCCGACCTATGTCACACACACACACACATTCAGGCTTGTAAACACGTTTTAGTTCTTTCATTTTCTCATGCCAAAAAGAACAAAAGCAAATGCTTTCTCAAAGCAAGAGAAGATAATGCCTAACTCTGCCACTTCAATGGTCATAGAACTGTTGGCAGTCGAAGATTACCTACCAGACTTTATGTTGCCATCAGTAAATCAATCACGCCTACCTAGAATCCTGAGGGCGTTCTTGTTGAGATTTCAAACATGCATGAAACACCACATAGTTCTTGGAATTACTTACAAATTGGGATGAAAGTATCAACTTATACTAGCATAATATAAAGGTCAGCAAGCACTCCTCACGAAAGGCGGTAGGTTAGAATAACTACGAGACAGTGCTATATTCTGCACCTCCTACATCCACTGATTGCAAATGAAACATCTTCACAACACAGAAGCTCAACATATTACCAAGGCATCACGTTAAAATTTGTAAGAAGCTTAAGGTTTTCAGTTGTAGATGCTGCAATGACACGATGACATATGCTGTTTAAGGTCAATAAGCTGTCTCCAAAACCTTCTGCGAATATATGCATCAGACATGTAGTTCACTACTTGTTTCATATCACCGCATATCTCCAAACTCAGCTCAAGTCCGAGGTTAAGACAACTACATAACAACTTCGGAAAACCAAAAAATTTAGTATACAATATACTACTGAGTACTATTGATGCATACATTCTAAAAGGCTTCAAATAATAGTAGTTTATAACACTTAATCAACCGCCATGCATAATTAATTATGGCTGCAAAAATGAACGCTGCTGATCAAAGAAAGCACTTCAACAAATCCACTAAACTTTCAAAGTCAAACAAAAACAGAAAAAACAAGAAACATTCATGACCAATACCAACGGCAGAGATTAATCAAATCCCACGTTCACAATCAACAAAGAAGCCAAGAATATTCCCAAAAAATATTAGAGCATTAAAAATCCATAATTCGCGCAAAGCAAGCCCACTTGCTACCAGCCAACACCAATCCATCTCAAGATAGCATAACAATTTCGACCAAAATTAAACTAATAAAAAAATCGCATTTTTTCAGTATTTAAAGAAAAAATGAAGAAGGGAAAGGCGAGCTGCAGAATGATACCGGCGACGGTGACCGGAGAATCGTCGTCTTTGGAGTGAACGTGCACATTGCTCTTAAAGATCAAGCTCTCTTGCACTCTGCGGCAGAGCAAAGACGCCATGTGCACTGCCTTCACGGCGACCTCAAGCTCCGGCGCGTATTTCTCTTCCAAATCCATGGACTCGAATTCGACGCTGCAATTCTGGGCCGTCGCGGAAGAGACCGCTAGGCCGCTGCGGAGGCGGGAAAATGGGTGGATGGATAGGAGGTTTCGGTGGAGAATCGAAGGAGAATTTGTCGAATTTCTGTGAAACGAAGATGGCAGCAGCGGGTGTGGGGGGCGAATTTTGGCGGCTGAATTCGGGGAAGAAATGGGCATTTTATTTTAAACGAAGAAGAATCGATGAAGAGATTTTTGGTGATGACAAATTGGGTGGCAATCAAAGCTGGTGATTATTCAGCCGCGTGCGTGGGGTTTTTATGCCAACAAAAACTGTTTGCAAATTATTTTTGGCATAATTATTTATTGGAGTTGATTGCAATAAAAAGAAATACTCCTACTTGAGAATTTGCAATCATTATATTATTTTAGAAACTAAATAATTATAACACCATGTTAAAATATCCTATTTTTTCCCTAACAGTCCTCATCGACACTTTTTATGCAAAATACTACGTCGTTTTCACGTGCACAATTTTAGTAAAATCTATAACTATTATTTAATCAACTAAGACAAACAATGAGTTTTTTTTTTTTTCAGTATATAATTCGAGAAGTGTATAACATTATTAATTGTAAGCAGGTTAAGTAAATTATCATCGATATTTATATAGATACACACTATTGCTATTTATTGATGTCCTATATTAAAATATATGGTTTGCTTGGAAAGGAGCTTTATGATAGGTCAGAAATTTGGTATTGGTAATGAAGGAATTTATAATAGTAAAAAGTTGGTTGAAAGAATTTAAGTAGGTTAATGGGAATTTGTGGCGTAAGCTAAAACTGGACGACTTTGCCTTTTTAATAATAACAGTGTTCAATAATTGTTCATGCCTTTTCATTTAGCAAAACTTAATCGAATCTCCAATGTTATAAGGTCAAGTGAGCTCTAATTAATTATAATAACTTATGTGTGTTTGGGTGGTTCAATCTGAAAGAATTAGATGAAATTTGAATGCAAGTTAGTAATTATATAATTACTTAATGACACGTGTCTTTTTTTTTTCAACATAAATTAGATAAATCACAATTATCCCAAATCTATGACACAAGAAAATTCACGTAGTATGCCATCGTTTTGGATTCACATGGATTTTTGGCATATCATATGAGATGTAATGTGCTAAAAATATTATTTTGATATAAATTAAATTGCTGAAATGTAAAATATAAATTTAGAATTTTATTGAATGTTGAAGGAAAAACAATCACAAATTGAAACATATACAGATAAAATGATACTTATTTGTTACTATTTCATTTACAAGTCGTCTTATCTTAATCCACCTCGCTTATTATGTCATCTTAAAGGGGCAATGCACATCAACAGTTATACAATAAATTGAATTGCGTTCAAAAAGTTAGATGGGGCAGTAATTTATTCCAGTTATCTTTCGCATTATTGAATTCAAAATTCAATATTTATTTATTTATTTATTGAAAAGAGGGATTAGAGGTTTTTTTTAATCAAGGAATACTGTGAACTACATAATTTGTCATATTAGTATTATTTATATGTAGAAGAACGATTAGGGTTCAAGAAAAAGTTGGGGGTTGGTAGAAGCACGTGATATATAGAAAAAATAAATTTGATTCGCAAATCATAAATTGGACTAACTGAAATTTAAAATGAAAAATGCTTCCCATGCATAAAAATCGGAATTATTGCTTTATTTGCGATGGACGTAACGGTTTAACGATCTTTAATAATTCATGATTGTAATTAAGAATTATTCCGATCATTATGAGGTACGTAGAAAGAAATCTAAGTGCAAATCCATTTTCAAGTCTTGTAATTACGCAAAGGTATTATTAATATTACTGTAACAATGTTAAATGTGGATTGTATATCAAATCCGTCAGCTAATTACTCGGCCAAACTGCTTTTAAAAATCGACTGCTCTATAAATTTTTAATTTTGATATACATATAATTTTTTTTAATGCGTGTACATATTAAAATATAATACTCTATGAATGCTAAGACAAAACTTATTCGGTAAAATTAGCTGAACCAAAGTAGGAATCTTTTCATCGCTTGAAAACCAAAATATAAACCAAACCGTCCACGTCACCGGTTTGGCATTAAGAATGACCGGTTCGAATTATGAAACAAGAAAAGAAGGGTTTAATCCCATATTAGAGAAACAATTATAATCTGAAAATTTAAATATCACATGATTCAGTTTTTATTTTTATCCTATATTTAAAAGCTCTAAAAGAAACTTTAAAATTTGATAAAAATATTGTTTACACTTGAGGAAAAAAAACTTGCATGAAACTGAGTTACTATGATTATTTTTTTGAGAATAGTGGTACATATATATATATAATATGATACTCCCTCCCATTTTCTATAAATGTCGTTTAAGCCTTTTATAGTCTTTGCAATATATTTGACATTTTAGATATCTATACCAAAGGTAGCATTCTCATTTCTCAATTCATTATCAAATTTGAGTTTCAATGAATTGGTTGTTAAATTTTATTGTTTCTTTGTGCGCTTCGCTATTATGTAAATGGTGAATTAAGCACATGTTTATTGTGTTGAATCAAAAATCGAGAGATGGGATAGGAGCATGAAACACATAGTTTCAAAGGTACCAAGAGGTTGAGGAAGTGTGTGAAGGCTTGCAGAATTTAAAAGTTTTAATTTGGAAGTTATAGGCTAATAATTAATAATTAATCAATTGGAAACGGTAATTTTAGTTTGTAATCCACGAGTATAGTACATCCGAGAGGGGCTATAACTAACATTGAGTTCGCCTTAGATAATTGAAGTATTAATATGTAATTAATTCGTTGAAATTTAAAGTAGTTTAGTGCAAGTCTCCACCAAAATCTAATTTCTAAGGTAAGCCTTCCCTTTGATTAATATTATATATTGTCAATTTCTTTTAATTATTTTGATAATCAAATTTCTCTTTAATTTGGTTAAGTCTAAATAGAGTTTGAGCAACGAACTAATAGTAATTATAAGTTGATCTCTCTAGTTCTCGTGGGATCGAACTTGTTTACCAATTTTATAATTGTATTCTGCACTTAGGGTGTGAGTAGGATAAAAACATCGAACAACTTGCAATAAAGTCGAACAGTTGGAATTTAATTAGCAATTAACTCAAACTTTTAAATATAATATTACTTATAAATATTCTTATGATTATTTTGTACTTTTATATCGACTACTCGAAGAATATTTTGACCTATTTGTTTTGCCTACACGTTCACATCATCATCTTATTTATTAGTACAAGTTTTTTAATTTAAAACATTCTCTTAAGTGGAATATATTGTCTGCACATCTAACTTGTCTATATTTTCAGTTGCCTTTTACTTTCTTCATGATATTTATAGATTAGTCTGGACGAAAGAAACGATAATAATTGCATTTTGTTTTTAAATATACCTTCATCTATGACTTCTGATTTTCTAAATCCTTATATTTTGTCCTTTTCTAGTTCCTTAATTTAGCGTTTACATTTTTCGGGGTTATCAACGTTACTTGCTTGTTAAAATAGACTTCCCACTTCCCATTATTGGTTACAAGTTGTTAATTACGCTTACAATACAACAAAACATATCTTCCGAACTTACTCGTTTTAGATATAAGTCCAATTTAAAAACTTCGCACTAGAGAAAATATGGGAATCACTACAATGTTACGTTTTCAATTGCTAAATATGCATACAATAACATATATAATGGGTTATTACTGAACAAATAAAACTCCAACATAGGTCAAAGATCACAAATTGGGATCTTATATGTATATCTGGTTTCCAACTATAATATACAAACGGTTGCACATGAACACAATTTATTAGGTACGCACAAACTAAAGTAGGTAAATATGTATTGCACTGATATGATATTCCACAATAAGTATATGTACAAGACGATGAAAATATATTACAAAGTCTCATTAGTCGTACATGAAAGACGTTCTCACAAGAACCTCTTTAGATTTCCCCCTAATTTAAGAAAATCTCTTTGTTTGATCTACAATGATTATGAAAATAAATATTATTGTGTTTCTTTGAGAATGATTATTATTATTATTGTAACTCTTAATTTGTGCATGTTTTTTTTTTAGATTTAACAATAGTGTATATGAACAAGCATGTTTGGACGTACATTTTTTACTTTTACGGAAACTTATATGTTAGTCATTTTCGTGAGCATCTTTTGTGAATATACTAGTTTTATTTTATTTACCGATGAAAAACATATAATAAAGACAAAGCATAACCTTATGAAAAAATAATGTAGTGATATATAATTTCACCTATGTCTCACTATGCACCAATTAAATTCAAAATTGCGGAGCCGTAAATTGCAAAGATTCCACGCTAATGATTGTATGTCATTTATTTTGATTTGTACTAATCTATGGATAAACTTTTAAAAAAAGAATCTATAGATAAACGCAATCATCACAATCAAGAGACAATATATGTCATGTTTTCATTCATTGGAGTAAAGAAACTACCAATATCGATATACATAGCTCGATGTATTTACTTCGACGTTTCCTTAATCTCTTTAAACACTATTAGGGAGTTTGGTTTTAGTTTTTTAGGTTCTATCTTTTGTACATAAAACCATTCCTAGCTAGGCCGTTTCTACGAAGCTTTCCTAGCTAGTAATAACATGTTTTTTTTTTCTCTCTCTATATATATATAAATCTTTCCGTGCAGAAACTAATCTAAATATCCTAGAATCAGATTTAAATCATTTAACAAAGAGAAAAATAAAATAAAATAAAATAAAATCAATATTCAATCGACAGACATGTATGTGAAGGCTGGTCAGTACTGACGACAACATGACGTACGACACATTCATACTTAATTTCATTAGACAATTACATGCACATAATGAAAGAGTTACATCCGGGGCACCAATTAGATTGGTTATTTTTATTTAATTGTAAATTCAATCTTATTGGAATTTATATTAATAAAGGCATTTATT
>JAYJMF010000066.1:2183185-2194529 GCA_036873715.1 Salvia sclarea
AGAAAATTAATTAAGAATATTTAATTTATTTGTTATTAAATATATTTCTTTACACAATACATTAATCATGCATGTTAAACGTGCGACGCACGTCCTCTCTGCTAGTAAGTATAAATGTAAGTGGAAAATTAGATTCAATCCATGAACTAAATTAGATGAGAAATTCAAGTTCAACACTCCAGTGATTAATTTTTTTCTTCCAAAATTGAATTAAGAAATTTATATAATGCAGCGTTGCTGTCCATTTCACATCAGTTAGCTCCTAAATTTTGTCATCATCATAAAAAAATTCCCAGAGACTTGCAATACTGGCCACTGGGCATCAAATTCCGTCGGAAACTAATGAAACCTAACCAATTACTTTAATAAAGCTGCAAGGACACAAATTTGACCCAAACAACGTTCGTCTTCCGTTGTTTTCACCTGAAAGATGTCTATGCAGAAGTGCTGAGAACCTCATCTCCCGAAGGAATGGATGCGGGAGGAGATGTGGACTCAGCAGCAGGTGGTCTCGGTTTCTCTTCAGGCGGGGGCTTTGGTGGTCGTGCATGAACTTGTTTGAGTTTCTCTTCAGGAACATCAAACTGCAACCCAAAGAATGATGCAATATTTCAAGCATATATATGTACCATTCAACAAATACTATCTTGAACACTTAGTCTCCAAAGTGAGCTAACCTTGTAACTACAGCCAGCTACGCAAGCGCGAAAGCATTCCTATCCACAGCAAGCAAGAATGAAATTATGCATGAGCAAAAGAAGAAAAACGGAAAGGCTGAAGAGCCTAGAAGAATATGAGGTGGAATGAAGGAATTAACCTCTGAGTAGCTGACAGAACCGGGAGAACGATCAATGTAGGCACTCCACTGCTTGTCCTTGAGGACGGGGTCTTTATAGCATATCTCGTCACACTCTCCCAAACCTGAGTTCATATTATTTGCATCAGACTTTTATACTAAATTACAAAGCAAGCATGCTAGGACGATAGCATATTCTTTTGAGAAACTTTGTATCTATCTATATTCACCGGAAGCTTGATATCAAAGTGCATAGTCAAAACTTACAGTCATCCCATGTCTCGCCATCAGCATCACATCCCTTTTTGCAGAATACTCTCCCTAAACAAAATCAGTACACAGCAAATCAGATATGCCACTTAGCTAAATAGGAAAAATGAACAAATTTTAATCGCAAAAAATGGATTAGAAACAGAAAGAACTACTTAAAAACAACCGACGTTATATTAACTGACTTGTAGGGGTCAATGTTTTCAAACAGTTAGCCGTCACCAACAGTCAGTCATTCGACCTATTATCGACAAGTCACATGTATGCTTCCTTTATTATTGATACCTGAAAAGGTCATCCCAATAAAACCATAACACGAAACAACCTTTATACAACAAGCATTCAATTGATTATTTGTTTCTTCCCTTGTCCCGCCGCCACAAATATATACCAAGATTTTCAATAAGACTGCTGTCACGAGAATATTGACGGGCTAATTTATCCACTAAGGATAAAGGCAAGTCAGCGTAAGCAAATTGAGAAAATACAATGAATAATTCACCATTCACACGTGGTTCGCCTTCGTGAGATGCCAGGCTACTACATATGCTGTACGAGACCATCACGATAATTTTCTGTTTGATGGTATATACTACATTAAGAACCTCACCTACAGTCATGTCAAATACAAATACGAAATTCCCCAATCCATTCTATTTTTAAAATTAGAATGTCTCTTAAGACCACAATCTTAGCTCCCATTCTCTATATTCTTCAAAGACAAGATATTGACTGAAACATGTTTATCTCGGCCCTAAATACCTCAAAACTCTCCCGCAAGCAGCGATATAATCCTGCTATAGAATCAAAACGAAATGCCCCGTCGCAGAGCGACACTTCCTGCTACAACATAACCCTCAAATACTTGCACATCAAACACAGCTCATTATGCACTCTAATAAAAAATCTAACATCAAAACTAATGTTATTATAAACAAATTTCCATCTTTGCTGTCTATTTATGAAGTGTAATAGGAACGAATGTTTTAATATCAAATTGAATCTCTCCATTATTCGAGAATATTCCAATAATCTACAAGTATTATTATACGACACAATTCCAAAGAATCAAACACACACACGCAAAAAAAGATGAAGCTTCTTAACCCTAACACCCAGAATCGACATTAGCATGAGCAGAAAACAAACAAAACCAAAATTATTCAAAGGGAATTAAAAATAAAGAAAAAAGGAAAATTACATGGGATTTGGACGAGAGCAGCGTATTTATGGGTGCATTGAGAGTTACATGGAGGCGCCCATTGCTCTGGAATCATTTCTTCTGTGTAATAAAATTTTGATTTTTGGTCGTGAGAGAATCTGTTAACCTGTTTTCCATCTCTGAAGAAATGAATGAATTGAAGGAGCAGAGGTTATACTCGTCATTTCAGTTTAGAGTTGTAGCTGGGCTTCCTACTGGGCCTGGGCTGGACAACAAATATCCAAATTTCAATTACTACTAGTATATAATAAAAGTCGATTAATCATCATATTTGTTGCAAATTAAATCTTAATTTTCAAAAGGTTATAGTTAAATCTGAACCTAATTATTGTATGTAGCAAATCCAACAAGTTTAAGTGACGTAGTTTTGACCAATTATATATGGTAATTGTAGTTTATGGCGTGGTTTCTAAAATTAACATACTCATGCTCGTGTCGTCTTCAATGTAGACCAACAAACTACAAATCTTCTTTAAACCATATTCTATTAAGAGAAATACGGTTGGATTGGGTGTCTTATTACATATACAAATATATTTGATAATGACACCAATATGTAGCTAGCAACACTTATTGAGAATTGACAAATGAAACGATCAATATTTGCCATCATGATTGCGAGAAAGCGATGGGAGGTTATGATCCATGTAGATGGTAAATCCGGCTCCGCCTTTGCCGGCAGGGTGACAATAATAAGGGTTTGGGGGAAGCTGCGGGCAGGCGGCGGCGATCTCGACTGAAGGGGCCGGTGGCTTTGGGGGGACCACGTGGCCGGAGCTATGCACCGCCGCTATTGCTAACAACATCATACTATACCATTTTAGACCACCCATTTCTCTTCTTTTTTTCATTTCTATTTTCTTGCGCGCTATCATTTATATATTAATTGTGTTTCCACTTAATTAGTAGTAGGTTGCATCAAAACAAGGATACCTTCATTTTTCATGTTCATTCTTTTAAGGTGCATCAACATCGTGTGAACCAAAATAATATGATCAAATAAGAAACAAATAATGCTCAAATTCAGTAGAATATTTGAATTTCCACTAAAAACTTTAAGCCTAAATAATGTAAGGCGTCTAGTGAAGTCTCATTAATGGTTAAATGAGTTAGGAGATGTATAATTATTTTAATCATATCAGATTTGTATAATCTCTTTCAATAAAGCCCCCCCACCAAAAAATAGAATACATACCAAGTAAGAGATAATTAATGTATAAATTGTAATAATTAATTGGGCTTCTTCCAATTAATCTTTTAGGTCCTTGGTGGTTACACTTCTCGCCTAGGCACGATCGGGCATGCCTTTTATTCCAAAGCCCTAGTTTTTTGGTATTCAGTTCATTTGGTTCCTTTGAATGTAAAGTTTGGTTTAAACTTCCTCTTACATAATTAACAAAATATCTTTCTAGTTTCTCTGCCCTCACAAAACAAGCTTACACCATTCATTATTGAGAATATTTTTAGTATCATGCCGGCGCCGGACCAAATAAAGATTGCTCGATTTAGAAATTTTCAGTTACATTCCCCGGAGAAGAAGAATCAACGACATTAAATATTAAAGTATGCGGGCGGGCATGATGTGCATGATAATAATTCTAAATAATTATACATTCTTCAATAAACAATAGTAGCATTGTTTTAGCAATTTGCCCTAAAATTAAAATATATCAACTTGCCCACATGCATTGAGTCCACCTTTTGGACTGAATTTTGGTCTCTTTATACTACACAAATTCCAAACTTTTGAATTTCAAGTAAAACGACAAACACACCCACGAATCCTACTACCATATAATAAAAGGTGCTATAACGTTGAATCACCTGGATACGAATGATTCTGTCACATACACACATAGCTACGTACAGTTAATTAGTAATATATGCATATAGATAATTATATTTTAGACAAAATTCACTACCGCAAATTAACAACCTTTCATCCCATCACATAATTTACATGCACTTATACAAAATAACATATTAAGATATATATGTATGTTATAACGCGTACATTCATATATTGAAATAAGAGATGAAGCACCTAACCTCCTAACTTTGTCAAGAGGCTTCTTTTCTTTTCTTTTTTTCATTTTTAACGTTAAATTTATTATTTTGGTGGACTTTGAAAGTTGTCGATTCTATCTCCATCTATACTATTTTCCTGCATCCGCCCCTGATAATGAGTGGTCATATATTGCGAAAGGCATCCCAAAAGCCTCATTTCCATAGTCTTGAAATGAGATATCTGCAATTCGAGTTCCACTCTCTGTTTTCTTAGGGTTTGATTCTCTTCCATTAGGGCTGCTGCCATTCTTGCACAACTCCCATCATCACGGCGGCCTCTGGAAGCTGCTAGAAACTGCGGGAACGCGCTCGGCTCGCCCTTCTTGCGGCTGATCTCCACCAGCAGATGCTTGCAACCTCTCAAGAATTTCTCGTGCTTGAATTCCCACCGTTTTGATGCCGTTTTCTTGAATCCCTTTGTTCAGAAATTAAAGCTCAGATCTTTTTTTCCATGCAAGTAATGATGTTTGGAATATTTGGAAATAGTGGGGTTTGATATTGCATCATACATAGATACTTAGTATTATTGCTACATATCAGAATTAAGTGAAAAAAAAAAAAAAGAGTTATTAAAAATTCTTAAATTTGTGCATGATTTGATGATGTTTTGGCCAACATATATAAAAATGCGACTTGAGGGAAGATGGTAGGGACACGGCCACACCACCGGGATCTATGCCTTTAGACATACAAATGTAGCTTAACTACGGTTGGATTGTAGAAAACTTGTGTTAGATTATTCGCCATTCTTTAATATATATTCTTCTCATCACTAGTACTATTTTTCAACTCTTTTAAAGTATTGTCTCCAAAAAAGGAGCCAACTCTCGTGGGATGGAGATAGTACAATTTTTTATTTTATCCTTGTGTTATTACACTTTTTTACTTATCATTTTTATGTAATTAATAATTAGGTATAATAAGGATAAATTTATCAATTTCCTTAATATGTAAGTATAATATAAAATCATGTACTGTAATGCTTATTAGGATATGATGGAATATGAATATATATGGATCAAGTCCAAGAATTGGATTCGGGTTGAGACCGTTTTGACAAGTTGAGAGATTACCCCAAATTGAGTAAAAATATGAAATTAGATCCATCGTCCTTAAAAGCAAATTATAGGAAATGATCAGGTAAAAACCTTCCCTTTCATGAATCATACATTTTATATGTTAAAGTGCTTACTAGTGAATCTTTTGATGAGTACAATCTTATATCATACAATTAAGATCAGTATATGGCATCTTGCACTCAGGAGTCAGGCCCTATTATCTTTATTTGTTTAGTTTTAGTAACTGATTAAATTTAAAATTATTTTATATGAATTAATTATTGAATCTTAATTAAATTTATAAGTTTTAAAGATCCTCTTGGACCGCCACAGTCACAGAATCAATTAACTAGTCCACACTTCAAATCTACAATCTTAAAGTCAAAATAATACATAAAATAAACACACATGTTACTCAATCAAAATTTACTGTGGCGAATGCAAGAAAGATTGTTAATTAAGATCCAAGCATCAGTGACAAATGTAGGATAGATTGTTTGCATAGTTTTAGTTTTAATAAAAGATAACTATTTTATATGTGAAAGATCATAATAATCAAGAAAATCATTGTTTTATGCATAAAACATATAGTAATCCGAAAGCACCATCTAATGAAATCTGGCATATTTGGATATATAATAAAACTCGGATCCATGCTTAATCAAAGGCTTCACTTTTTAATACGTATATATTTTTTTAGCACACATGCACCCTCGTTACTCAAAGAAGAAGCCTTGATTTTCCAAGGAGTGAAAAAAGGTTTGACTAACCCTATGCACATTTGAACACAGTAGCATAACTATTTAGACTAAACATACATACATATATAAAAGTCCATTATTCCCAACATGTTTATCCGATCGAAGAAGTAAATAAACGTGAATAACAGAGTAAATATTACTGACATAGGTATTGAGCTGTCGAACGAAGCTGGAGAAATTGTTGTGCTTGAAATATTTAGGCAGCATCAGTTGAGAAAACTCCGGCTGCGACCACACGACGAATCCGTTCCCTTCCGAGTTCCACGAAACAACCCTCTCCGCACCACCGGCGGCATCGAGGAGATCGTAAGTCTTGGATAGAAATGGGGCGGGGCACTTGCTTTTCTGGGGACCTGCAGCAGCCATGCTAATCAAATGCATATATTCTTCCCTATTTATAACAACAAACCCGCCTATTATTGCCTCTTTTGACCTTTTCGATTCATGTTTCACTTCCACATTGTTCAAACTCAAAACTTAATTGGTTAAATAGAGATTAATATTTTTATGGTCACTATAACTATAGGCGTGTAGTAAAAGTATGACACTTTTAGTTCCGGCCGTAAAAGTAAGACACTATATTTTAAGTTGGACACATGTGGTCCAAAATGTGGCTTTTCGAGCTTTTTTTCTCACGTGACGTGGCGTGCCACGTAACACCCTACTTTGGCCCACGAGGTGTCCAACTTAAAATATAGTGTCCTACTTTTGCTACACGTCTATAGTTAGTGGCCATAAAAAATATTAATATAGAAAAGAACACAGAAAAAAAATTCATCTAAACTTTTTGGGTGACCATGTTTGCAAATAGCACTACTCTATTTTGTAATGTCCCTTCGATCAAGCTTAAGTAAGTGAAAATCATTGTTTAATTTATTAAAAGATGGTATTTCAAACAAATGTTACCACTAGTCATGTTGTTGATTAAGATGTACACTTGTACTTGTATTCCTCTATTAGGGTTTAATCCCCAATTTGCCATCCTCAACTAAAAAAGTAAGATTAATAATTAAGTGAGAATATGTATTTAACAGAACAACGTAACCAATAAATAATCAGCAGATTAAATTTATGAGGCGTGGAAAGCTGGAGGTATTATATCATGATAAAAAAAAGTTACGGATATTAATGAAGAAGAAACATTTGGAAGAAAGTAGTTACCTTGGTGGGCCATTCATTGGAGAATAGAAGTAGATTGAGTTGACAGAATTGGAAATGTCAAATTTGACATACTTAAATTAAGAAGGCCAAATGGGATTTAGATTTAGCCATTATGCTTAGTGAAAACTGAAAACCAAGATAGAGTAGGATTGAACTATTTGGATAGTTTAGTTTTGTGTCTGGATGACTTATTGTTGTGTATGATATATTGAAGAATCATAACTAAAATATAGAGTACATAATATCAGAATTATCCATGCGGTGAATACAAAAATTATAAGGCAAAGTGAACCAAAAATAATTTCGGTGAATGCCTTTTTTTGTTACTGTGTATTATAGTATTTGAAAATTGAAATACCCTCTAAGATAAACAGAAAGGGTTAATTTGAACATCTCCCCCTCGAAAGATTAACAGTTGGAGGTTTCCCTTCTCTTTTGGTAATTTATGTTTTTGTTTTCTTTTCTTCTCTCTTTCCAAATAAACTTTTCTAATGTTTGTGCCAAGAGTTTATTTAAAATGAAGACGACAAGAGTAGTAGTTGCGAAATGATTCAAAGAATAAATTGGTTCTAACGAAAGTTCAAGGCGTCGTAGATTTACTACCAAGAAATAGAGACCAATATAGTAGTATAAAATAAAGTAGATAGAGACAAAGTCGCCGATCTTGACCAGCATACTACTTAAACCCAAAAAATATAAAGAATAAAAAGGATTTTATATAAATCTTATCTTTCGCGGCTATATATATATATCTCAAACTTTTAGTTAATATATTTCCGAAACTTTGAGTCAAAATCCAAAATCCAAATGAGACGAATTGAGACACCAATAATTAATGAAGTTATGATGGATTTGACATCGCTTCGTCTAATACCTAAGTCATCATGAAAAGCTTGGTAGGATGTCCTTCAAATTGATAGAAGAAATGGAAGGAAACAATGTGTCAATGTTATAAGATACACAACAAAATTAGAGCATTGATAAATCAATATATCTGCTCAAGTCCTCGTGGCTCCAAGGTTAGGAAATATCAGAGATGATTATCAGCTAATAAGAAGAGACTGAAAGCATGCTACCGAACTCGGGTGGAACGACGTTGTCTTCTCTGATCTCGAGCTTGAGCCTGCTGATCGGAAAGAGAAGGCCGCCAATTGTGAGCCTACACATTAAGGTGAGACATTAGATAACATAATCATATCGCCATTGAGGGTGTTTACTAGTGATAGCTTAAATAGATAGAATGAAATAGGCTAATCTACCATATACTTTGATTTTGATATTTGAAAGATTTTGAGCTTGTCATGCATAGTTTCATTCACAAAGACTTGGTAACGATTCTAGCATGGGTTCATAATCGATTATACTAATCATGTGCTATGTAGAAAGGAAGAGATGCATACCCCGATTTCTGTCACAAAACGGCAGGAAGAGCATTGAACTGCTGGTGCTCCGTGTGGATACATAAGCAACACTGCACATCCTCCACACTTAACTTGGCCAACTTCGTGAGCTGCAGAAGGTTGGGTAACATCAGTCCAAGCACTCGGAAGACATAATTAGAAAATCAAAACCATCAAGAACTAAATTATGTTGAAGTTACTTAGACATGAAAAATCCTTTGCTGAAAGTGATCCTCTTTTGGAAAAAGTGAATGTTACCTTCTAGGGCAAAATTGACTTCCTGGCATCCTGGGCACCTAATCCACTTTGCTCCTCGTTGATAGAGACACAGTTTCCGGCAAGTACCACAAACTAGCTGAGCTTTTTCTGGTTCAGTACAGCAAATACAAGTATCAAAAGTTGAAAACCGAACAGAAATTTCATATACATTCTTTGACAGAACATGCTAATGTCAGAACTCATTGCATTCAAAGCAAAATTATACAACTTAGTTTCTCATAAACCAATCAGATAGCAAGTGAATGTATTCCTTTCAATAGCTCTGGACAACTACATGAATTCTACCCCTAGATTCTACTCTCTCTCTCTCTCTCGGTATAATTCCCACTGTAAAATTTTGATCATCTATGAAGATTCTCAGTAGTAAATATGTGCCAAATGTTTGAGCAGATGACTTACTTGCAACTTAATTTGGTAAAAATTTAGTTAAACAAAAGTTAACAATGAGCCATAGTATCCAGAATCTGATAGGAATCCAAACTAAGTCTACAAGTTTTTAAGAAGAAAATGCTTGCTAAATGTGGAAGTTTTAGATGCATGCATTTTCCTCGAGGGATATGCAATGTTCACACAACTATCTAGCAAGAAAGGAACTACAATTATTGTACACCTGAAACTAAAAAACAACGATAAACATACTCACCAGAAGATGATGATTTAGGTGCTGGCGTCAATGGGCGTCGATTTGACTGAAGCTGCTGAACAGGAGATGCAGGCTGGGCCACAGATGTATGTCTCTTCTCCTCATTCTTTTTGTCTTCTTCTTTGTTTCCTGCATCTAAATAAGCAGCAAGGACAGAATCTGTCAATGCTAATCAATTAAAAATCCTCATCTGGCATAACGCCTGCCTCATATAATACTCTCAGTGAAGCATAAATAGTTTCAGTAAATAACAGTAAATCATAAAATCAATCATGCTTTGCCATAGGAAACTGGTACATTTTGCATCATTGTGGAGAGCAGAAGTTTAATGAGGACGCCGATAACAGATGGCCTGATTGTCAAAGAATGAATTCTGTGGAGCTAATCAGTAAAATATCATGCAGAGGAATTAAATTGACAAAGACAGGCGAGTGGCACAGACAGCTTGAATAGATCTACGGAACACAGAGGATTCAGAATTAGCGAAAAGAATGTCATCCTTTGAACTCAATATTAGTAAATATCACATTGCAAGGTGTCCAACAAACATACCAGAAGGCGGTTCTGATGATGGCGGCTGCTGAGGTGGAGGTGTAGCTGGGGACAACCTTCCTGGTGTCGGCATCTGTTCTGACTCTGATCGAGGCACTTCATTGTCCATTTCTATAGTTGTTTGTTTGCTTCCCATCTCACTATCTAAAATGTCCCCAAGTTAGCTGTCTCTGATACTATTCAGCAAGCGAAGATCATATATGTAGCTGTTACACACTGTGAGGCACCTATTAAAAATGACCAAATATTTACATGATTTAACCATCTTCTGACACTGGAGGTCAAATATCTACACACGTTGATGCAGATTATTTCAGAACTTATGTTATGTAATGCTCTCTTCACATTGACAGGGTATTAAAACGATTGTCTGGAAGTATAGAGTACTAGTGGCTGGTCTAGATCACTTAAAAGCTGTCTAGGAAAGAAAAGCTAAAACTAGTGTTGATGAATAATATTTGTCTAGGAAAGGAACTTGAAACTAGTATAACTAAGTAGCAGCATAAAATTAAAAAGGAGAAAAACACACTACATCGTGAATGGCCAAAAAGGCATAAGCAAACCAAGTCATTCGAGAAGTTCTCGTTATTGGGAAAAGTGTCTAGTCAGATAACACATATAACTAATATGACCAAATATATTATCTTACAATAACTATACAAATGGGAGTCCTTTGACTCTCCCTAATTATTATAGAGAGTGGATTGCTGGACCAGTCGTATTTAGGGATTGGTAAAGAAAAATATCATTGCATTTTGGTCGGGAATTTCGGAAATAGACCAGGCCAAGTCCTTTTGCAATTTGATTAGCCCAAGTCAGACAAATCCTTTTGTAAGCACAGTGCTAATTATTGAATGAGCCATGGCCATGCTGCGGATCTAATTTTTATCGTCCTGAAGACCTTAAATTTGCAAGCAATGCAAAAAATTGGTTATGATAAGTGAGTCATGCCTGTGAATATGAAAATTCAGAAAGTGCTAATTGAAGATAAAGCATGAAGGATCCAGCTGACAGAAAGGAAGTCATTAATCTGACTTAAAGGCAAACACACAATACTATATACTCCCTCCGTCCACCAAGAGTATACCACTTTGGTGGACGGCACGGGTTTTAAGGAAAAGTGTGTTGTTTAATG